>PVJS01064586.1:0-10191 GCA_004027185.1 Glis glis | reverse complement strand
TGTGGAGGGCCTCACTAAGTAGAGAGAGAGAGAGAGAGAGAGACAGGGGGAGAGAGAGACCGAGACAGAGATACAGAGAGAGAGACAGAGAGAGACAGAGAGACAGAGAGAGAGAGAGAGCTGAGGCTGTCCGCGAACCCAGATCCTACGGTCTCTGCCTCCCAAAGTACTGGGATTACAAACGTGCACCACCACACCTGGCCAAATAGTAACATTTTTGAGACCACATTTATATTATAAATCCTTCATTATTTGGACCTAATTGGACATTTTCAAAGAAAGCATGCTTTATCAGAGATGGGACTGGGAATTATCACTTTGGCCACCAGATGGAGCCAGTATTATTTCAGAAACGTAATGGAACCTGATATTTTCACTCCCCCCACCACCATCTACCAAACTAGGAATATTAAATTTGCTTCAGAGTTTCATCAGATATTCCAGAATTAAAATTACTAATGGGATATATTCTTGTTAATTAGAGCCATGTCCATTATTTCCTATAAATAAATACCTAAATTTTTAAAGTACAAAATGAAGGAATTTGTTTAAGGTGATTTTCAAGTCTCTTCCCAATTTAGAATTCTTTAATACATGCTGGGAATGTTTTAAGAGTATCATTCAAATTATATTATGCTACCTAGAAGGAATTCTTTGCTATTTCTTTATTCTCAGTCATAGACAGAGGTCAATATCATTTTTATATATAAGAATTTAAAGTATATATTAGGGAATAAGAAGAGAAACAGAGGTGAGACACAAAAGACTCATAATAGCACCTATCATGAAAGTCCATTGAATTCCCATACAAAGAAAGCTTTAAAATGTTGAGCAACCTAGTCCAAGAGAGTGTGAATTTACGCATCTGAGGGCTCTGCCAGAGACCTCTCAAGTTCTGAATAACCTTGTGTCAGTTCCCACTGGGGAGGCCTAGAGAAGTAATATAGAAATGCAAAAGGTATATGTAAAAGTTAGAATGTTTAAAAATTATGCTCAAGTTGGACTTCTAAAAATTTGATGCTCATGAGAAATTATCATGTATGGAAGAAAACATATAGACACATTTATACATATATATGCATATATGTATGCATACATCTATTTGTCTATCTATTATATGTTGATTTTGGCTATGTGTTTGTTTTCTCTTTCCATCTTTTATATCTGTCTTCCAAGAAGTTGATTCATATATATGTATTTTTTACTTTACTTTCTTTCTGTTCACATACTCAGAACAAATCAGTATTGGTGACAAAGCTGAACATGGGCTTACTGGTAAAAGGGGCAATTGGATTTGAGAGAACAAGAAATACACCCAGATCATCAGAAAAGGGTTAATCTAAAATGAGGCCAAGGTATCATCTTTAGAAGTGTGTGTGTGTGTGTGTGTGTGTGTGTGTGTGTGTGTGTGTTGGTGGCCAGGTGGCGACAGAGCTCAGTAACCTTTCAAAGCTAAGTAACTCAGGGGAATGGAATTCACACAATTAGGCTAAGCATGTAGTGTGAGAATGGATTTGACAATACCTGAAAGGCAAGAACATGAGGCTTTAATTGATTTCACTGATAGGAGGCCAGAAGGGAAGCTGTAGGTGAACAATGGGAGAAGCTGAATGTTTGATGTTATATAAGCTTAATGGGCATAGTTTGGAAACAGCATGTGGTTTCTAGGTTACTGTCAATTACAATATTAAAATAAGGAATGGTTGCTATTGCCAGGACTGAATCTAAATAGAATCGTGCTACGATTAGGCTAATGGAACATAAGCTCTGTTTGGGGGCTTCATTTTCTAAATGTGAAATTGAGATATGAGAAAGGATGGAAAGGGACAAGGAAGTAGAGCTAATGGCTAAGAATATAGACTCGTTGGTGCAGTGAGTTCTGATACCTGTGCTGACATCCCAAGCTAGGTTAGTTCAACTCTCTGTGTCTATTCTTCTCACCTGGAAAGTGGAATAAAAGTGATATTATTGCAAGAAGTTCTTAGGATTCATTGGGATGGTATATAACAATAGTGCTAAATTTGTGATATGTTTGATAACTTAATGAGAATAATAATGAATAATATCAATATTTCTGGGCTATTTTTTCCAGAAGATACTTGGATAGTGCTAAATAACATAGGACATGTCAGAGAAGAGACAGGTTGATCCTAGTTACTCAAGGAAGCAGCAGATGGTTAAAATATGCTGAAGGACTAAGTGCTCATTATGGAAAGAAAAAGTATTATATGCAGGGAAATACTAAGTTTCCTGGGGAAATAGTAAGAGAAGAAGGGCTGCTACTTTGAACGGTATACATTTACCAAGTGACTTGGCTGTGGGTTCACTTTTCTGTGTACTGGCAGGGATCATTACAAATGTTGCTCAAAGACTAGAAGGACTGAAGAAAGGTCTCTTCTCTCCCATTTCCCCTCTCTAAAGCCCTGTAATTTGGAAAGGGTCTAATTTTTAAAAGGGTCTTTCATTAATGTAGGCATTTTACTTCCAGTGGGAAGAGAGAGATGTGAATGTAATTAACTGCCAGAAATACAATTCTGCTAAAAGCAGAATTTCTGAACATTCTTGACTTGTCATGAAGACACTTTCATTACTCAGAAGGTAGAAAAAGTAATAAGAATACAGGAAACTTCAGACTTTGAACAGGTAACATGTTATGGATATCAAGCAATTAGATGGCAAAAATGGGTCAAGGAAGGGCTCTGTAATTGTGGTACCCCATAAACTCCAAACACACAGGAGGATGTGGCCTGGCCCAGGAAAAAGCCCCTTAACTTGAAGTCTTAGTCTTTAAGCAACACAGTGAGCACCAATTCATGTGTCATGTTGGAAAAACCAAAATAAATTTATGATCTTAGAAATGAATATCTTTCCCAGCTCCATATGAAAAGTGGCCAAGAGGAGTGGCAGTATATTTGTCCAGGGCTGATGTGCTGAATCTACCCAGCCCTGGGCACAAGTTTGGTTTCTTGTGTTTGTCCCACAGAGAAAAGCCAGGATTCTGAGGGAAGTAGCTGATCCCATATCCTGGATGATAGAAAATTCAAAGTGAGCAAAGAAAATCTTATTGCTGTTGGAAAGCAAGGAATGTTTTCCAAGAATGTTGGGGGTAGAATTAGACTAGAACGAAAGGAAATAAATGTTATTAATCCATCAAAATTCAAGAAAAGTCAATAAAAGGGCATAATAACTCTAATAGAAAAGAAAGGAGAACATAATGGTATAGATTTTATTGTTTTTAATTAGTGGAACATGTTTATATATGATATCATGGTTTTGTCATTACATTTGTATTTATAAAGTATAGATGCACTTCTTTTATTCTGTGTTAAGTAGGAAGTGAATGAGACAAACAGACTTGGAAAATGTAGGAACTGGACCAAGAACCTGTGTTACTCAGGGTAACACTGAACAACCATGTAGAATAGGGTTCCACGTTATCAGAAGGGGTGGTTCACACAATTATGAAGTTGAAAGGAACCAACACTGGAGGTATAAGGCAATGAATGAATTAAAAGATACACAGGAATCAGTAAGGTCTGTGTGCTATCTTCTAGGAGATAAAACCACAGTGGTGCTTCTAATAATATAACAAAGCATACACACGTTCTTGATAATGCTACCAGACCAGGTCTATACAGTATGATGATGCATAGTTAGAGCTTGTTGGCCAGAGTAACTTATTAGCTAGAGTGACTCCATACTTGTTACTCAGAATGACCTCAAACCTGGCCCTAAAACAGGGAAGTTGGCCTTGAAAAAATTAAACCAGGACATTGGCAGGATAGTTAACGGATTGTTGTAACAACATATTGTAACTTATTGTGTTATTGTTATCTTGCTAACCGCCTATTCTTGCTTCTGTACTTTTGTTGTTCTTGGCCTGCTTTGGCGTACCTGAATACTATGAGAACCGTAGGGGCTTC
Organism: Glis glis; assembly: GCA_004027185.1. NCBI lineage: Eukaryota > Metazoa > Chordata > Mammalia > Rodentia > Gliridae > Glis > Glis glis. Next base: position 6,268 of record PVJS01064586.1, on the reverse strand, counting down.
CCACCCCCTGCTGTGGAAACCTGCCATGGGAACCTCAGTTTCATTGAGCTTGTATTGTATCTTACCCCATATAAGAAAATGCTGGAAGGCAGTCAAGTACTGCACTTGGCTCTCATGCCTGTGTAGTCTTACTGGCCAGTAATAAAGACTCATTTAACACCTTTGGAGGTCTGATTGGTCTTGATTGGGACACTACCTCACAACATTTGGAGGACCCAGCGAGATCCCTCAAGACCATCGACCCGAGGTCTGGCCCGGGACTCTGCCAGAGAGGGGCCGAGGTATGGACAGGAGCTTCTAGGGGAGGTGCCACCTGAGTTGTTCCAGGGCCCCAGGTAGCTCTCCTCTCCTCTCTCAGGGCTCCGGTGGTTCCTGAGATGACACCTTTGAGAAAACCAAAGTTGAGAGTCACCCGGGTTGAGGAATTCCGGAGGTAAGGTCAGGGGAGCGCTATTGGGAAGGACATGAAGGAGAGGTCGGACATGGCTGTCGATCTGGTGACAGGGTACCGTGTGAGACGTCACCAGCCCACTGGTTAAGGTCCAGGTGTATGAGTGATTAGTGGCCACTATGTGTTTGCCTTGCTGAGTGTTTGTCTGTTAATTGTCTTTGATTGCTGTCCTATTATGTCTGTCTGTCTGTCTGTCTGAAAGGAGTGCATCAGCTGTTGATTTGTCTCTGTCCTGGAGTGAAAGTAGTGAGGGTCAGCTCAGTCAGTCCTTTGACTGAATTTGAGTTTGTGGTCTCATGGCCGGGGTCCTTAAGACCCCAAGGAAGGCTATGAGATCTGAGTGGGCAGACCTTGGTAAGACTGGCGAAAGGTGTCACTCCACAGAGACATATGACCTCTGGTGTTGCTGAATTAGCCAGTAAGTCACAAGCCATGTTAGCTGGGCCACTACAGTTAAGTCTTTACCGGCCAGGTCTGTGACTGAGTGTAATCTTGTCCCATCTGTGTCAGAGGGTTTTAACCCTCCCTGCTCTCTATCAACTTGATGTTTGCCAATTTGTGTTCTCATCCCTTATCACTGCTGTGTGCCATTTGTGGCTGTGTGCCATTTTTGTCTGTGTGCCGTTTGTGTCTGTGTGCTGTTTGTGTCTGCAGTGCAGTCGAATTGAGATCTGCATTATATAGTCTGATTCTAGGAATCAGTTGTGAGTAAATCAACCAGGATGGAAATAGGAAGCAGTATGTGCTCTAAGACACCCCCCCTTTAAGGTGTATGCTTAAACATTTTAAGGAAATGACTTTAAAAATGTCTGAATATGATATTTCTTTCTCCCTGGTTTCACTGGTGGCAAATTAGAAAGCGAAAGTAATGCCGCCCCTCCCAGCTTGGCCGGAGGGGAATAATTACCCCACCCTACACATTTGACCAGTTCCAGCCTAAGAGAGGGTCCCAGCCTAACTGAGGGTTCAGTCTTCGGGGCTACTGTCCCCTACCCATACCCGGAGCAAATCTACATTTGGGGAGGCAAGACGGGCACCCAAGGAAGCTGAGGCAGCTGTGGCTCCCATGCCTGATTATGGTTCATGTCCCTCTGTTCTATCAGGGACCTCTGCCTAAGTCTTTCAGCTCATAAATTATACACTAACAAGGTGGTATTGTTAGATTTTTTAATTTAAAGCAATTAATTTAGAGGTTCATTACACTATCTTGGTTAAATATTATTTATTGTTACTTCATGTTGGGTTCATAATTTGTGTTTTTAATTTTCCTTGTTTTCTGACTGTTAGGTTGATAAGACTATAAACCATGTAATAGTAAAACATTGGCTAACATCTATTCATGCTTACTTGGCATTGAAAAGTATATAATATGCTCAACCGGCCATGCAAATATGCGGGAGATATTTTATAACCTAAATTTCAGTCAACATTTAAAAACAAAATCTGGTTTTCCTTCCTGGCAATCTTACCTATAGTTTTGTCTTTCCTCCATTCCTTAGACTTTTGTTGTTTCCTCTAAAAGTTGTACTGGAATATTTTAAGCCAAGCTGATCTTTCACCAGATGTAAATGTAGGAAACTCGCTATCAGACTGGGCTCCGCATCCCTGCCAGATAGCAATGCCCAAATGGAGCGAATTTTACCTTCTAAGGGACCCTTTTGGGACCCCAACTCTGGTTAAGGTAAGGAAAGTTTGGACAACTTTTGCCAAGTTCTATTAAAAAAACCAATGAGCCATTAATATTGCCTTTGTTATCCTGTCAGCCCCAGACATTAAAAAATTAATTACAAAAGTTAAAAGCTAACTAGGGCAATAGTAGTGGCTTTTAGGAAAACAAATGATAAAAAGTCCAGAGGTAAAGGCCAGAGACAACCAAAAAAAAAAAAAAAAAAAAGGAAGAGGCTAAAATATCAGTATATCAGTGTACTTACTGTATAAAAAATTTGGGACAAACATGTCAACTTCCTTGCAGATACCAGAACAACTCATTTAGTGCTAAAGAAAAAAAAACCTCTGGGATCCACTACACCCCATCAGCTAACCATCCAGGGTGCTTACTATTCTCAGACTACATCCTGGACAATGGACTTGGGCGAAGGTACTGTGACTCACTTCCTCCTTGTCATATCAGATTTCCCATACTGTTGTTGGGATGGGACCTCCTCTGAAAGTTGGGGGTCCTAAGGCAGCACCACGGCCAGACCTTGGGGGAGCAAAGGAGGCACTGCCTGGGCTGGGCTAGCATTGGGTAGCGGGCTCAAGGAAAGGCTGCCAAGAAGCTGCAATGAATCCAGGAACTCGAGAGTGTGTCCAGGGCCCTAAATGAGGACAAATCTGAGGCGATCTGACTGGGGAAGGAGCCATAAAAGCTGAGGCAACAGGGCTACAGGGGGCAGCTGGAGGAGAAGGCAGTCGCCAGGGAGCAGGCAAGCTGCGAGCAGCAGAACCATCCAAGCCCAGCTCTCAGAATAAAGACAGCACCAGGAGGAGGGGCCAGGGCTCTAGAGGTAAGAAAAAAGCTAAGCACCAAACAGCCCAAAAAGCTGAGGCCCTGGCCCAATGCCTGGCCAAAAGGGACTGAGGCAGCGAAGCGTCTAAAGCAGGGGCAGCGCCAACTGCAACAGGAGCTGGATGACATCGTTGTGAACCTGGAGCAACAGCGACAGCTCGTGAGCACCTTGGAGAAGACAGCCAGAGAGGAGGCCCTAGAACCAGTGGGGCCACTTAAGATCCTGGTCATGCTACTAGAACTAGGCCTGCCCCATAGGCCCACCTATACACCAGAAGGAGAGACCTGGGCCAAACAAGAGGGGGCTAAACAAGAAGAGATGGGACGGCTGTTGCTGCTCAGACCAAGGTATTACATCCCATACATCCCATGGTTGGACCAGGTCGCCAAGGACATTGTATCCAGATGCCACATTTGCACTCAGGTAAATCAGAATGGAGAAAAACAAGCTCCAAAAGGAATATGTGCCTGAGGTACTGTGCCTGGGAAACATTTGGAATTGGACTTCACTGAGATTAAACCGATTATTTTTGGATGTAGGTACATCTTGGTGTTGATGGACACATTCTCAGGGTAGGTAAAAGCTTTTCCTACCCGGACTAAGACAGCCTCCACAGTTACAAAGAAACTGCTCCAAGAGCTAATTCCTAGATTTAAATTGCCCTTAACTTTGGGGTCTAACAATGGCTTGGCTTTTACAGCCAAAATCTCTCAAAACTTGGCAAAGGCATTAAATATTGATTGTAAATTACATTGTGCTTATAGGCCACAGAGTTCAGGACAGGTAAAAAGGATAAATAAAACCCTAAAGGAAACTTTAACTAAACTGGGTATGGGAACAGGCAAAAGTCGGGCCAATCTCCTTTCCTTTTGCCCTCCTTAGGTGAGGTACACCCCTTAACAGAAAGATTTCACTCCTTTTTTCATGTCTGGGAGACCACCACCTATCCTCCCCAAGCTAAGAGATAACTAGTCAATCCTTTCTTAAGTCATTGCAGGCTCTACAACAGATCCAAAAGGCCATCCACCAGATGGCTGGAAAAATAGATCCCTAACTTGCCTCGAAGCCGGCCCTCCAGTTCAGCCAGATGATCTGGTATGGATCAAACGAATTCCAGCTCAGACCTTAGAGCCAACCTGGAAGGGCCCATATCCTGTAGTCCTAACCACTATAACTGCAGTAAAAGTGGCCAGCATTTCTTCTTAGATCCATCATATCCAGCTAAAGAAGGCTACAGAAGAAAATGAAAAATGGACTGTCATCATGACTGAAAATCCACTAAAGGTAAGACTCAAACGGGTTCTTTAATGACTCTTTTCCTCTTCCTTTTCCTTTTCCTGTGGCTCATCGCTCTGAAAGGAGTGGAGCCCGCTGCCTCCCACCGCCCAGTTACTTGGAGATGGGAACTCAGAAAAACCAAGGATGGAACGGTACTTGCTAATGCAACCACAGATGGCCAGCCCATTGTCAAAGTAGAGCTTTGTGATTGAATAACTTATACATATATAATTGTGGGACCCTACTCAGGATGCATACTTAAATGTGGGGATAAAGGGTTTGAAAGGACATTACAAACCTATCAGTTTTATGCATGTCTGGCAACAGGAGTATCAATTTGTCATGTAGATGGTGAATATTATTGTGCTGATTGGAATTGTGTAACTGAAGCATGCTGGACTCATAAAGACCCTCACATTTGAGTTCAGTGAGAGTCATTACCTAAAACCTGTTCTCCCGGTAATTGTAACCCCCTAACTATTAAGGTTTTAAGCTGGACATCTAGGGATCATCATTACTGGAAAACAGGTAGAACATGGGAAATATGACTAGAAGTCAAAAAAGCAATCCTGGAAGTAAACTTACCATTCAGAAAAGGGTCCCACATAGAGCCCAACTCCCCACTGGCCCAAATAGTAACCTTTACTTAAACTCTAATAAAGGTCCATAAGGTCCTTAACTACTCCTCACCGGATCTGGGCCAAGATTGTTGGCTATGCCTAGACCCCAGGCCTCCTTATTACATAGGCATTAGAACAAATCAGACCATCACCCAGCTTACAACTTATGCTAAGTGTGATTGGGATCATCCTCGGATCACTCTGCAGGGACAGGGGCCATGTGTTGTATCTTCCAGCTATGACTTAAATAATTCTCCTTATAAAATGTCTGCAGCAGTAGCCAGCGCACCAACCATAACACTAATCACCTGATATTTTTCCAGGCCACTGAGGCCACCTGGGTGGCGTGTACTAATGGACTTACTAAGTGTATAGCCTCTAATGTTTTTGAGGAAGATTTTGGGCAAAACCTCTGCCTACTGGTTGATGTCATCCCCCAGGTATTTGTCTATAGTAGAGAAAAGGAAGAGTCCATCTCCACATAGATTTCCAAGATCTCAGACAACTAAAAACAAAACGGGCATCCCCGTATTGGTTCCCCTCTTGGTAGGACTAGGAATTGTTGGGTCCACAGCTATAGGAGCCTCAGGTCTAATAGTAGGAGATAAAAACTTCAAGGATCTGAGTGCCCAGATAGGTGCTGACCTAGGACATTTAAAAAATTCTCTTTCTTGATTAGAAGTCCAGGTCTTTGGCTGAGGTAGTACTCCATAATTGAAGGGGCCTAGATCTATTCATAAAGCAAGGTGGTCTTTACATGGCCTTAGGAGAGACTTGTTTGTATGCTACTCAATCTGGAGTAATCAAAAAGAGTTTAGCCTTAGTTTGCCATAACTTACAAGAGAGAATAAAAGCTTAAACACAAATCTGCCAATTGGTATCAGTCCCTCTTTTTATGGTCCCCTTGGCTCATCACCCTGCTGACTGCCTTAGCAGAACCTCTGGTTATACTGCTTCTAACTCTGACAGCGGGACCCTGTTTAATAAACTACTTGACTAATTATGTCAAAAAGAGAGTTCATGTGGTAAAAATCTTGGTCTTAAGGGGTTGTTATAACCCCTTGTCAACTACTGAGTCCATGATTTGACTCAGGCCCATAGAACCAGTGGGGAATGTGATGATGCGTAGTCAGAGCTTGTTAGCCAGAGTAACTTGTTAGCTAGAGTGACTCCATACTTGCTACTCAGAATGACCTCAAACCTGGCCCTAAAACAGGGAAATTGGCCTTGAAAAAATTAAACCAGGACATTGGCAGGATAGGTAACGGATTGTCATCACAACATATTGTAACTTATTGTGTTATTGTTATCTTGCTAACTGCCTATTCTTGCTTCTGTGCTTTTGTTATGCTTGGCCTGCTTGGCGTACCTGAATACTATGAGAACCGTAGGGGCTCCCCCCCCCCCCC
>PVJS01064585.1:0-10190 GCA_004027185.1 Glis glis | reverse complement strand
TTCGGCGGGACAATAAAGACAATCCTCGTTACCCTTAGGCCGCAGTGCATGCTGGGACATGTGGCGCTCTTATCCGGAAGACAGCGGTGCCTTCTGGGACTTGTAGTCTCCGCCGCGGAGTGGGAAGTAACGGTCTGTTACCTGTCACTGAGTGCCTCAGTGCCCTCGCTAAGCTAAAGATGAATCCCGAAGAGGTAGGGGAATGAAGACCTTGGTTTCTAGTGCTGACGGAAGTTTCTTACCTCTTCCAGCCTAAATCTTTACTTCCTGATCGGGCCGGAAGTGGGTTTCCGTTGTAGTGAAGTGGGAAGTCTTGGGAGGCCAGTAAAGATAGTTAGGCAAGGCGGTGAGGAGGCGAGGGGAGGACTTTTTTATTTTCTTGTCTCTTAGGGACTCGGTCCAGCGCAAACTCCCCGCTACGGGGACTGTTTCTGCCAGTCGCCTTCAAAGGCAACTTCAAACGAGAGAACTGGTGACATACTGGAGATTGCCATCCTTAAAAGAATATCTTAAGGCTTCTGGAGTTCATGAATGCAATGGATGCCAGTTACAAGATTGGTGTTGTTGTTTTATCCCTCCAATCGAATCCCAAGCATTTATTATGTACTTAGTTTGCCATACTAGATCTGTAGGCGCCAAGGTTACAAAGATAAAACATGGCCCTTCCCTCTCAGCTCACAGACCTGTGAGGGAGCTAAACCTCGATGTTGAGGAATTTACAGTTAGAAACAACCTTCTTGTCAGTGCTGGTGAAAGTTTCATTTCTATTCAAAGAAGAGGTCAATCTTGCAGAATTATCCCATAACATGCCTCACATATCTTTAAACTCCCGTCTTGTTTATCTTGATTTAGACTGCAATATCGCCAACCAGTGGATAGTTTAGATCCCAGGAAAATTGTGTTCAGAGTTAAACAATTTCCCTGCCTTCTTTTCCACCCCACTTACTCCACATTAAGTGAAAGGATCATTTTAACATCCTTCCAAACAAATTTAATACACAGCTCTCACACCCTCTGGAAGACCTCCCTACTTCTCCAAGCAGAATTGATAAACTCTTTCACTGTTCTCACAGTACACTATAGTAGTGAACATATTGAATTGTTGATGTACGTGCCTGCTTTCTTTATTAAATTGTAAGCACCTGCCAGGCGTAGTGGCACACACCTGTAATTTCAGTACTTGGAGGTTGAAACAGGAGGATCGCGGGTTCGAGGACAGTCTCAGCAACATAGCGAGACACTCAGCAACCTAGCGAGACACTCAGCAACCTAGTGAGACCGTTTCAAAAGGAGAAATAAAAAGGGCTGGAGGTGTAGCTCGAGGTAGAATGCCCCTGACCTCAATCCCCATTACCCCCAACACACACACACACACACACACCAGCACCTAATAGACCAGGAGTTTCTGTATTTCAAACGCACAGCAAGGTACCAGGCTCACAGAAAATGTTCAGTATATATTTAGTGAATTAACTGAATGTTGTCCAAAGAGTAAGTGGCGAGACTTTCCTGCAGTCTGTTCAGACTTCAATCAAAAATACTTATGGAATCTCTTCGAGTGCGCTGTGCTTAGCATGGGTAGATGGCATGTAGAGGTTTTCAAACATGTTTAGTCATTTTCTTCTAACATTTCCTTTATTAAAACGGAACCTCGGCAGGCTGTTAGATAAAGCTGTGCAGAGCACAAATGGCCTAGGAGCTGTGCAGCCCCTCGCTGCTCCTGCTCTGCGCTGGGCCCGCCTCGTCGAGTGCGCAGCGTTGCGGCCCCGGGCTCGGATTGGCTGGGCAGCGGCCCGGCCCCGCCCCCGGCCCATCGCCCCGCCCCGCCCCGCCCCGCCCCGCCCCGCCGGTCCCGCAGGGCCCCACATCGCTGTCGCGCTCCTCGCAAGACTGGAACGCTTTGCTCGCGGCGCTCTCTCTCTATAAAGTTGTTGTTGCGGCTTCCGCCGCGGGTGGAGGAAGATGGCGTCGGGTGGTGGTGGCTGTAGCGCTTCGGAGAGACTTCCTCCGCCCTTCCCCGGCCTGGATCCGGAGTCTGAGGGGGCGGCCGGGGGGTCAGAGCCCGAAGCCGGGGACAGCGACACCGAGGGGGAGGACATTTTCACTGGCGCCGCGGCAGCTGTGAGTTCACACCCCTCGGGGCAGCAGGCGGCAGGGCACCCCGAAAGAGAAGAGATGCTGAGCGAGGGTCGAGGGGGCTGGGAAGAGCGGGCCCGGCGAGCCCTCACCTCGGTGTCAGCAGTCCCGGCTCGGGGGCCCGGGTGAGAGCCGAGCGGTGGGCTGAGGAACGAGGGGTGTGGTGGCTTGGCCGCGTCGGTCAGAGCTAAGACCCGCCGAGGCCATGCTTTGGCCCTGCTCTGCGGTCACCCACGGATCCACGGGGCTGTTTGGCTGGTTGTGTCCTGGCCATAGACACTGGCCATGGCCAGGATGAGGGGCTGGGACGCAGACCTCTCCTCTGCCTTCCTGCCCCTGGGATGAAGAACGGTATCTGAAGGAGCCCGGGATAGTGACCCGCCCACAAATCCTCTCCTAGCTCAGCACTTACCGGTTGTTGCTAAAGGCCCATTCTGGGCCATAGTTTTTAAAAGTTAGGTTGACTACTTTCCTCTGTAGGAGGATAGGGCCAAAGCCTGTTGAGAGAAGGCCCTGCAGACAAATCACTACATAAACCAGAAAGCTTTGCTCCTGCTAAAGGGATCCATTAAGTGTCCAAGTACCTCATTGGGAGCAGATCTGTAAATGTGAGGAGGAAATAGTGTTTCCCATAGTAAATATCTGGATTTCTTTCTCTTTTTTTTTTTTTTTGCGGTACTGGGGATTGAACCCAGGGGCATTCTACCTCCGAACTACACCCCCAGCCCTATTTTTTATTCTTTATTTTGAAACAGGGTCTCTCTTAAGTTGCGGAGGGCCTCACTAAGTAGCTGAGGCTGGCCGCGAACCCGGATCCTCCAGTCTCAGCCTCCAAGTACTGGGATTAGAAGCGTGCGCCACCACGCCCGGCCTGGATTTCTAAATAGGAGTTTGGTATTGAGGAAAACTCATCTTTATATGTGGGATTCAGTAATCAGTTATTCAGCCAGTGGAGATGTTTTGGGCTGGGTGTTTGTTTGTTTTTGACGCTTGGGGTTGAACCCAGGGGCATTCTTTCTCAGAGCTACATCCCCAGCCCTATATTATTTTTATTTTGAAACAGGGTCTCTGTAGGTTAATGAGAGCCTCACTATTTGCTGAGACTGTCCTCAAATCTGCAGTCCTCTTGTCTCAGCCTCCCAAATACTGGGATTACAAGTGTGCGCCACCATGCCCGGCTTTGGGCTGTTTTATGAGAATACTGACTCATATCACTTAGTACAGTTAGTTCCAGGTTATAAACTTCTGTGCTGGGTCTGTGAATTTATCTTTTTATCTCAGATAATGCTTCTCTTCCTAGTAACTACTCAGAATCTAACTGACTAAGTAAAACAGCCTTAAATTCTTTATGCAGCATGTGTCTGTAAAAGTTTGAGCCTTGTCTTATGTCAGAAAAATATTAAGTTTTTTGGAAATATCTTCTGTGACAATTTTTAGAATTTTCCCTGTACTGTACTGAGGAATTGAATCCATAATCCCAGCTCATAAACTGCTTGCTGATGTTAGTATAACAGCCAGTTTTCTTTTTTGTGTGTGTGTGTGTGTGTTTTTTTTTTTTTTTTTTTTTTGCGGTACCGGGGATTGAACCCAGGGGCCTTCTACCTCCGAGCTACACCCTTGGCCCTATTTTTTATACTTTATTTTGAAATCGGGTCTCACGAAGTTGCGGAGGCCTTACTAAGTAGCTGAGGCTGGCCACGAACCTGGATCCTCAGATCTCAGTCTCCCAAGTACTGGGATTACAAGCGTGCGCCACCACGCCCGGCCTAACAGCCAATTTTCTAATGAAGTCTGTTATTCTGAGAAATCATTGCTGCTACTTTAGATTAGCAGCAAGGAACCTTGTTCCTACTTTAGTCTTTATCCCATTTAAAATAAATCTTTGTATAATAAACCATGGATAACAGCTACTTTTGGTAACTGCTGGGATGAGAGAAATTCAGACTGAGTATCTGAAAATAGAAATTCTGACACTGAAAGTGATTGTTTACATAGACCAGTGTTGATTTTTTTTTTCCCAAAAAGGGACCAGAAAGGGTGAGAAGTTATTTTCTAGTGTTCTCTGAAGAAGTTCAGGAGGTTGCGATTTAATTGATCTTACCAGGTTAGTTTATGAGGCATGATACCACTCTTGTAAAACTGTAAAAATCTTTGCCTACTCCTACTTTCCAGCTAATGGGAAGAGGAGGGGGTCAGAATGACCTTTTTGCCACAGAAACCCCAATTATTTTTATTTAGATTTGATCCAGGAAAGCCGGTGCTAGGGAAACTCAAGGACTACCTGTAAGCCATTTTTTGAGGTCTGTCCTTGATATTAATCTTCAGTAAGCCAAGACCCCAAGATTCCTCACTAGTTAAACTGTTTTGTTAAATAGCCATTAAATGCAAATTACATTTCAATAAATGCTTTAGTTGTGAGAGAGAGAAGATGGAGAACTACAGCACTTCTGTATTTTAAGGAACAACATTGAAGAATAACATTGGGCTTTGAGTCTGATTTAAATCTGGGCTGTGGTACTTGCTCGGTTAACTTTGGAGCAGATACTCTCTAAAGTTTCCTTTAGAGAGTTTCCTATAAAATGTGAATAATAATAGCATAGTTGGGGCTCCCTATCTTGGCTTTGGCATCATGAATTCAACCAATCAGAAAGAAAATATTGGCCGGGTGTGGTGGCGCACGCTTGTAATCCCAGTACTTTGGGAGGTGGAGACCGGAGGATCCGGGTTCGCGGCCAGCCTCAGCTCTCTCTCTCTCTCTCTCTCTCTCTACTTAGTGAGGCCCTCCGCAACTTCGTGAGACCCGATTTCAAAATAAAGTATAAAAAAATAGGGCCGGGGGCGTAGCGCAGAGGTAGAATGCCCCTGGGTTCAATCCCTGGTACCGCAAAAATAAATAAATAAATAAAAATAAACAGTACTTAGGTTTTAAGGGCTTGAGCTGTATTTGTTGATGAGCATTTGTAAACTAGAATTATTCTAAGAGTCACACACAAAATAATGGATTAGAAAAGTTAATTAAGCCAGGTGTGGTGGCGCACATTTGTAATCTCAGTGCTTGTGAGGCTGAGACTGGAGGATCACAGGTTCATGGCTAGCCTCAGCAACTTAGTGAGGCTGTCTGCAACTTAGTGAAACCCTGTTTCAAAATAAAAGAATAAAATAGGGCTGGAGGTGTAGCCTGGAGGTAGAATGCCCCTGGGTTCCATCCCCAGTACCACACACACACAAAAAAAAAGAAAGAAAAGTTAATTAACCCTAAAATTGGATAATACAGTTTATCAAAATCCAAACCAGGTCTGGGGGTGTAGCTCAGCAGTAGAGCATGCAAGGCACCAGGTTCGATCCCCAGCACTACATGAAAAAAAAAAGATCCAAACTAATTTGTAATAAGATTGATCTGATTAGCTAAAAGCCATCAAAGTAGGCACTTAATGGCCCCAGTAGCTTCCTGTTGATTTAAATTGATATTTATGTTGTGTTTTGTTATATTTTGGAGGCAAAGAGATGGATGTTGAAGAATTGGGAAGCTGAGGCTTATAAAATTTAAAACTAATTTATGGTATGCATGTAATTTCCTGGACATGATATAACAGCTGCTGCTGTTAATCATCCCATCTGCTTTCTTTTACAGCCCAAGAAGCCTGGGCTTTGTTAATACAGTAATAAAAATATGATTTAAGTATAGTATTGGCTTTGTTAATACAATAATAAAAATGTTTTATGATTTGATTTATAATCAGAGTATCTCATGATATACATCTCAGAATCTATAAACCAGTTACTTGAGTGGGAGGGACTGAAGCAAAAAGAATTATTAAAACAAATTTGAAGTCATTGATTTAAGGCTGAAAACCGGCTTGTAGAAGGTCTGATCTTTTTTTCTGTCTTTCTTTCTTTTTTTGGTACTGGGGACTGGACTCAGGGGCATTCTACCTCCGAGGTACCCCCCCAGCTCTTTTTTACTTTGAAACAGGGTCTCCCTAAGTTGCTGAGGTTCTCGCTAAACTGCTGAGGCTAGCCTTGAACCTGTGATTCTCCTGTCTCTTCCCAAGTACTGGGATTACAGGCATGCAACATTGCACCCTGCTGGGAAGTCTGCTTCTTAAACATACCCAAGACCTTATCTTCTTTCTGACTTTTTGTGGGCCTATTAAAAAAAAAAGTTTAACGTTTCATATTATCTGAATCTTTGATATAGAATTGAATCCAGATATGTAGCTTTTTAGTTAAAACTTTCTTAATTCTGGGATAAGATTATTTTTTCTCTTAATAAAACAAGAGACTGAATTGGAGTCATTCTTTTGGTGCTCCTAATTCTTAAAATTATCATGTTCAAAAGATTACAGCTGGGTGTGGTGGCCCATACTTGTAATCCTAGTACTTGAGAGGTTGAAACAGGATTGCAGGTTCATGGACAGACTCAGCAAGTTAGGGAGGCGCTCTACAACTTAGTGAGACCATTTCCAAATAAGAAATAAAATAGGACTGGAGATGTAGCTCAGAGGCAATAATACCCCTGGGTTCAATCCCCATTACCACACATGCGCGTGCACACACACACACACACACACACACAAAAGATAAATTGTATATTTTTTGCACCTCATTTGAGCACCCATCTCTCTTTAGCAGCATGCCAGGACCAGTTAGATTTATCCTCTAAATAAAAGGGAAGGACTGTGGTGGTTCTTATGCTGAGAGGAAGGAAGAAAACATAAATAAATGTTATCTTCAGTTTAGGCTTTGGCCAAATCTGGCAACTTTGTGTGGAAGCCAACTGGAATTCCTTTGTAATTACTCCGTTTTTTTTTTTTGTTTGTTTGTTTGTTTTTTTGCGGTACTGGGGATGGAATCCAGGGGCGTTTTACCTCCAAGCTACACCCCCAGCCCTATTTTTTATTTATTTATTTATTTATTTTTTGCGGGTATCACAAAGTTGCAGAGGGCCTCACTAGGTAGAGAGAGAGAGAGAGCACGAGCGAGCCAGCTGAGGCTGGCCGCGAACCCGGATCCTCCGGTCTCCGCCTCCCAAAGTACTGGGATTTACAAGCGTGCACCACCACTCCCGGCCCTATTTTTTATACTTTATTTTGAAACTGGGTCTCACAAAGTTGTGGAGGGCCTCACTAAGTAGCTGAGAAATGTCTGGAATAAATGAAATAGAATAAGGAAGGAATAGCGAGGAAACTTGGTAAGTCATATTTTGACTAATTTCTCTTTGATTAGTCAAGAATCATTTACATATGTCTTCTGGTGTTTAAGATTAATGAGGCTGGGCGTTGTGGCGCACACTTGTAATCCTAGTACTTGGGAGGCTGAGACAGGAGGATCCAGGAGGATCCAACCTCAGCTACTTAGTGAGGCTCTCCGCAACTTAGCGAGACCCTGTTTCAAAATAAAGAATAAAAAAAATAGGGTTGGGGGTGTAGCTCGGAGGTAAAAATGCCCCTGGGTTCAATCCCCAGTACCACAAAAAAAAAGATTAATGAGGAATATAACTTACTTTTATTGGTATTTAAAAGTCTTAGATAACAGTTGGCTTCTAATTGACAGTGTTTTATAGACTGCAGAAAGTTATATAAATGTAAGTCATAAATTAACATTCAGACAAGAAAGGACATGGTCCTTTTAGAACCCAGCTATAAATCTGTGATTAGTATAACATGTATCCTGGGGGAGCAAACCAACTTTTTAAAAAAATTATGGTGAAGAACACATAAAATTTACCATCTAGCTGGGCATGGTGGTGCACACTTGTAATCCCAGTACTTGGGAGGCTGAGACCGGAGGATCCGGGTTCGCAGCCAGCCTCAGCTACTTAGTGAGGCCCTCCGCAACTTAGCAAGACCCTGTTTCAAAATAAAGAATAAAAAATAGGGCTGGGGGTGCAGCTCAGAGGTAGAATCCTCCTGGGTTCAATCCCTGGTACTGCAAAAAAAAATTTACCATCTTAGTTTTAAGTGTACAGTAAGTAGTGTTAAGTATGTTCACACTGATGTGAAACAGATCTCTAGAAAGTTCTCATCTTGTAAATCTGAAAATCTGTACTCAATAAGGAATAATAGGAATGGTATTCTAACTTTACATTTCTATGAATTTTTTTTTCTGTTGTCCAGGCTGGTCTTGAACTGGTGGGCTCAAGCTATATTCCCACCTCAGCTTCTCTCCTGCACCTGGGACTACAGGCCCATGCCACTGTGCCCTATATGGTTTCTATGAATTTGACTACTTTAAGTACCTCATATAAGTGGAATTATGTAGTATATGTTTTTTGTGACAGGCTTGTTTCACTTAGTATAATGTCCTCAAGGTTCATCCATATTGTAGGATGTTCAGTACTTCATTCCATCTTAACGCTATTTTGTTTATCTACTATCTGCCAGTAGACACAGGTTGCTTCTACCTCTTGAGTATTGTGAAAAGTGCTACTTTGAACTTGAGTGTGCAAATATCTCATCAAGACTCTACTTTCATTTCTTTGGGGTATGTACCCAGCAGTGGAATTCCTGCTGCTTTCCATAGTGGTCAGATCATTTTACAATCCCACCTCAGCTCCTTTTAAACCTTGAGCGCTTATAGGATAACTTTTTTGAATCTGGACAGAATTTGGTTGGTAGTTTTATTAAAAGCCATAAGGATGCCTGGTATTGTGGCGCATACCTGTAATCCCAGTACTTGGGAGGCTGAGACAAGAGGATTGCAGGTTTAAGGCCAGCCCCAGCAACTTAGCAAGACCCTCAGCAAGACCCTGTCTCAAAATAAAAAGTAAAATAGAGCTGAGGGTGTAGCTTGGAAGTCAAATGCCCCTGGTCAATCCCCAAAGAAAAAAGAGGCATAAGGAGATTGATAGTTCCACTAGCCAGTATTTTAATTCTCTTTTCCATAAAACATGTATGGTGGTTATTCCCAAAGGTATAGCTTGTCCCTCCCCCCAAAAAATTCAGAAGTTGAAATTCTACATGCTGATAAAAATGTTCTTTTTTTTTTTTTTGCGGTACTGGGGATTGAACCCAGGGGCATTCTACCTCCACGCTACACCCCCGACCCTATTTTTTATACTTTATTTTGAAACCGGGTCTCACGAAGTTGCGAAGGGTCTCACTAAGTAGAGAGAGAGAGAGAGAGAGAGCTGAGGCTGGCCACGAACCCGGATCCTCCGGTCTCCACCTCCCAAAGTACTGGGATTACAAGCATGCGCCACCACGCCCGGCTAAAAATGTTCTTGAAAAACATGAGTATTATGGACAAAGGTTCACTTTGGTGTTCAGCTCAAATAGTAAAGAAATTTTTTTCTTTTTTTTTTTTTTTGTAGTACCAGGGATTGAACCCAGGGGCATTCTACCTCCGAGCTACACCCCCGGCCCTATTTTTTATTCTTTATTTTTGAAACAGGGTCTCGCTAAGTTGTGGAGGACCTCACTAAGTAGCTGAGGCTGCCTGCGAACCCAGATCCTCTTGTCTCAGCCTCTCACGTACTGGGATTACAAGCGTGCGCCACCATGCCTGGCTTTCAAATAGTAAAGAAATTTTACTTCTGATAAATTTATATTTCCCTAAAGTACATAGACCCATTGATTTATTTGTCATTATATTGTTCTAGCAGTTAACCTAGCTTTCAGAATTATGGAGGAAGAGCTAATAAAAGTAGTTATAAAGCACTTTGGAGGAAGAGAGAAACATTTTTTCTTTTTCTTTTTGCCACCATGTCCGTCAAGAGAGAAACTTTTAAAGATGACTAATAAGAATGCAAGTTAATATTTATTTGAAATTAGAGTTTAGCTGGGTGTGGTGGTGCACGCTTGTAATCTCAGTAATTGGGAGACTGAGACAGGAGGATCACAGGTTCGCGGCCAGCCTCAGCTACTTAGTGAGGCCCTCCACAACTTAGTGAGACCGTTTCAAAATAAAGAATAAAAAATAGTGCTGGGTTCAGCTTGGAGGTAGAATGCCCCTGGGTTCAATCCCCAGTAGGATGGAAGGAAGGAGGGAAGGGGAGGGGAGGGAAGGGAGGGAGGGAGGGAGGAAGGAAGGAAGGAAGGAAGGAAGGAAGGAAG
>PVJS01064584.1:0-10190 GCA_004027185.1 Glis glis | reverse complement strand
TTTTTTTTTTTTTTTTTTTGCGGTACCAGGGATTGAACCCAGGGGCATTCTACCTCCAAGCTATACCCCCGGCCCTATTTTTTATAGTTTATTTTGAAACTGGGTCTCACAAATTTGCAGGGGCCTCACTAAGTAGCTGGGGCTGGCTGCGAACCCGGATCCTCCGGTCTCAGCCTCCCAAGTACTGGGATTACAAGCGTGCGCCACCATGCCTGACTTGAGACAATGATTTCTGACAAGAGTTTGTGGACTTGTGATCTTGATCCTGTAAGGTAGGCACTATAACATCCTCTTTTATATATTTATTTTTGTGTGTGACAGGGGATAGAACCCAGGGGTGTTGTACCTCTGAGCTACACCCCTAGTCCTATTTTATTTTATTTTTTGGAGTGGTACTGTGCATTGAACCCAGGGGCATTCTACCTCTGAGCTACACCCCCAGCCCTATTTTTAAATTTTTTTTTTCAGTACCGGGGATTGAACCCAGGAGTGTTCTACCTCCGTGCTATACCCCCGGCCCTATTTTTTATACTTTATTTTAGAAACCGGGTCTCACGAAGTTGCAGAGGGCCTCATTAAGTAGAGAGAGAGAGAGAGAGAGAGAGAGAGAGAGAGAGAGAGAGGGAGCTGAGGCTGGCCGCGAACCCAGATCCTCCGGTCTCCGCCTCCCAAAGTACTGGGATTACAAGCGTGCGCCACCACGCCTGGCATCCTATTTTTTAATTTTCTATTTTGAAAATATTATTTTCAAAACTTGTGAGGCCTCACAAGTTGCTGAGGCTGGCCACAAACCTGTGATCCTCCTGTCTCAGCCTCCCAAGTACTGGGATTACAACTGTGTGCCTCTATGCCTGGTATGTCCTCATTTTACAGACAGGGAAACTGAGGCTCAGAGTCATGACATGACTTGTCCAAAGACACTGAGCTGGAGGTGGAAGACTGAACCCAAGTGGGCTGATTCCAGAGCCTCTGTTTGCAGGAATTTTTAAAAGTGGTTTTCGTCAGGCGTGGTGATGCAGGTTTATAATCCCAGCACTTGGGAGGCTGAGACAGGAGGATCGCAGGTTTGAGGACAGCCTCAGCAAGTAGTGAGATGTCATCAATCTAGCAAGACCCTGTTTCAAAATAAAAATAAAATAGGGCTGGGGGTGTAACTAGGAGGTAAAATGCTTCTGGATTCAAACCCAGTACCACGAAACACATACATACATATATACATACATACATAAAATAAAATATTTTTTAAAAAATGAAGACCTGCAGGCCGGGCGTGGTGGCGCACGCTTGTAATCCCAGTACTTTGGGAGGCAGAGACCGGAGGATCCGGGTTCGTGGCCAGCCTCAGTTCTCTCTCTCTCTCTCTCTCTCTCTCTCTCCCTGTCTGTCTCTCTCTCTCTACCTAGTGAGGCCCTCTGCAACTTCGTGAGACCCGGTTTCAAAATAAAGTATACAAAATAGGGCCGGGGGTGTAGCGCGGAGGTAGAACACCCCTGGGTTCAATCCCCGGTACCGCAAAAAAAAAAATGAAGACCTGCAAAGATGTGGCCCCTGCCAGCCTATGGGTTCATTCCTGAGGGCTCCTACTTCCTGTCTAGATGCCAGTCAAGCTGAGCTACTTTTAATTCTCCAATATCCTTTGTTACCCTCAGCCTTTGCATACACAAATTCCTCTCCCTCTTCCGCGTTTCATCTGGCTCGCTCCTCTTCTGTCAGGTCTCGGTTCCGATGGTGTCTCCTCCAAGAGGCCTTTGATCCCCCTTGGGGTTCCCGCTGTGCAGGGTGCTTTCCTGGGTTTAAACACCCATCAGGCCAGGCGTGGTGGCGCACGCCTGTAATCCCAGCACTAGGGAGGCTGAGACAGGAGGATCCGTGTTCGCGGCCAGCCTCAGCAACTTAGTGAGACCCTGTTTCAAAATAAAGAATGAAAAAAAAAATTGGGCTGGGGGTGGAGCTCAGAGGTAGACTGCCCCTGGGTTCAATCCCCGGTACCACACACACACACTCACACACACACACACACACACACAAAAAGAATAACAACAACAACAAAAACCCCCGTCAGGCTGGATCGCTGTCATCTGTTTCCATGACTGGGGGATTTTAATTGTCTGTTGTCCCCTATGCTGCTCCCAGCTCTTTTTCCTAGCTGCTGGCCCTGCTGACCAGAAGCTGGCTCGGGCCCCTGAGAACCGCTCGGCCGCGGACTCATGAAGGCCGCCGCCATGAAGGCCGCTGCGTCCCTGGACTCACCACGAGCTCTTCTTTGCGGTCTTGCTTCTGTGGCTGGATGCGTTGCTTTCTTGGTTTGGCTATTAACTCCTCTCTGATCCTCTACGTCCTCTTCTGAGTCTCCGCTTTCCTACTCCTCACACAACAGTGGGAGATGTGGACCCTATAATACATCCCTGATACTAGCATGGTGGTGCACGCCTGTCATCCCAGTACTTGGGAGGCTGAGATAGGAGGATCGCAGGTTCGAGGACAGCCTTAGCAAGTAGTGAGACTCATCAACCTAAGTGAGACCCTGTTTCAAAAATAAAAATAAAATAGGGCTGGGGTGTAGCTCAGAGGTAGAATGCCCTTGGGCTCAATCCCCAGTACCAAAAGAAAAAAAAATCCCTGATACTAAACATTCATAGCAACTCTGCATAATACCCAGTCCCAGGGCAGACTGTCTTTCTCTCTCTCTCTCTCTCTCTTTGTACTGGGGATTGAACTCAGGGGCATTCTACCTCCAAGCTACACCCCCAGCACTTTTGGGCTTTTTTTGTTTTTTGCAACAGGGTCTCGCTAGGTTGCTGAGAGTCTCGCCAAGTTGCTGAGCTGTTCTCAAACCTGTGATCCTCCTGTCTCAGCCTCCCAAGTACTGGGATTACTGGCATGTGTCACCACACCATGCCCTCTTTGTCTTAAACTCTGGCTTTGTGTGGGTGACAAGCAGCAGTCAGTTATGATGACAGGTGATAGGGCCAACGTGATTGCTTAATTTGTTACTGTAAAAGCAACGAAGATTACATCAACGTTTTCCCCAGAATACTCAGTGTCTCTAGGCTACAAATGAATTGCTCAATTCCGCCTGGGATGCAGATCCTCTCTGTTTTAACAGGGAGGGAAATCCCGCACAGAGTCCCTTGGCCGACTTCCCCTTGACCCCTCCACAGCCAGGCCTGGGTCCTGTGCTTCCTCCAAGACTCAGGACAAGGGACACAGGGTGGCCATGGCTGGTGGAGAACCGGCCTGTTGTTCCTCCCCACAACAAAAGTAGGTCTTGAGGGCAAGGGAGCCGGGATGGGGCAACCAGGAAGGCTGTTTCATGCTTTGGCGGGTTTCCTGGGTCATTGTCTTCTTCCTCTGCCTCCTCCTCCTTCTATTTGTGTGTGTGTGTGTGTGTGTGTGTGTGTGTGTGTGTGTGTGTGTATGTGTTACTGGGGATTGAACCCCCAAGGACATTCTACCTCCAAACCACACCCCCACCTCTATTTAATTTTTTATTTGAAACAAGGTCTCACTAAATTGATGAAAGTCTCACAAAGTTGATGAGGCTGGCCTCAAACCTGCAATCCTCCTGTCTCAGCCTCTCAAGTACTGGAATTACAGGCATATGCCACCATGCCCAGCACCTTGGGTTTTCTTTTTGTGTGAGTGTGGGGGGGGTACTGGGGATGGAACCCAGGGATCTTCTACCTCTGAACTATACCCCCAGACCTTTTTTTTTTTTTGAGACAGGGTCTCACTAAGTTGCTGAGAGTTTCACTAAGTTGCCAGGGCTGGTTTCGAACCTGCGATCCTCCTGTCTCAGCCTCTCAAGTACTGGGATTACAAGCATGCTCCACCACATCCGACTTGGGTCTTCTTTTGTGATCTGGACCAAAGAGCAACTTGGACCTACAAGAGTGCCCACAGCCCCGAACATGAGGGGGAGATTTATGGCCTAGACCAGAGATTCTTTTTTTTTTTTTTTGGTACTGGGGATTGAACCCAGGGGCATTCTACCTCTGAGCTACACCCCTAGCCCATGTTATTTTTTGTTTTTGAAACAGGGTCTTGCTGAGAATCTCACTATATTGCTGAGGCTGTCTTCGAACCTTCGATCCTCCTGTCTCAGCCTCCCGAGTACTGGGATTACAGGTGCACGCCATCACGCCCGGCTATACCAGGGACTCTATAGTGGACATCGACTGTCCTCCTCTGGTCCAGCATTTAGTGGCGGGGGCCCTCCAGCATCTTCAGGGCCCCCACCACTCCGTGGGGCATTTCCCTCCCGGCTCCTGTCCATGCAGTTCAGGCGGGGCTGCCACACCCACCGGGCGGGACAGTCAGAGGAGCATCTTTCTGGAATCAGCGAGTTAGAGATGGCCTGAGCTGTCTGATCACGGCAAATGCTGGGACTTCAGCAGAGTGACGACTCCCTTTCCCACCTGCCTCGGTCCTGCCAGGGGGCAGCCCAGGCTGCGGCCACCCTCCTGCTGCCATCACGGGTGGAGACTGAAGAAGCAAGAAGCGGAGAGATGGCAAGAGGCGTGCCCAGTGAACTCCTGGAACCAGCCCGGGCCACGGCCAGGACTGGCCAGTCACTTAAGCCAGTTCTTTTTAGTTACTTGAGCCAACCAATGGTCTTGTGTGTGTGTGTGTGTGTGTGTGTGTGTGTGTGGTACTGGGGATTGAACCCAGGGATATTCTACCTCCGAACTACATCCCCAGCTCTTTTTATTTTGAAATAGGGTCTGGCTAAGTTGCTGAGGCTGGCCTTGAACCTGTGATCCTCCTGTCTGAGCCACCCAAGTACTGGGATTACAGGTGTGCACCACCACACCTGGCCCAACGGTCTTTTTTGTATAAACCAAGTTCGAATGTGTTGTCTATCCTTCATAAGTAAAAGAATCTAGCTGGGCATGGTGGCGCACGCTTGTAATCCCAGTACTTGGGAGGCTGAGACAGGAGGATCACAGGTTCGTGGCCAGCCTCAGCCACTTAGTGAGACCCTCTGCAACTTAGTGAGACCCTATTTCAAAGTAAAGAATGAAAAATAGGGCTGGGGGTGTAGCTCAGAGGTAGAATGCCCATGGGTTCAATTCCCAGTACAACAACAACAAAAAAAAAAGTAAAAGAATCTTAAACCAAGTATGGTGGCAAACACTTGTAATCCCAGCACTTGAGAGGCTGAGTGGGGGATTGCAGGTCTGAGGCCAACCTCAGCAACTTAGTGAGACCTTGTTTCAAAATAAAGCAATAGCCGGGCATGGTGGCGCATGCTTGCAATCCCAGTGCTCGGGAGGCTGAGACAGGAGGATCGCAGGTTTGCGGCCAGCCTCAGCTATTTAGTGAGGCCCTCTGCAACTTAGTGAGACCCTGTTTCAAAATAAAGAATAAAAATAGGGCTGGGGGTGTAGCTGGGAGGTAGAATGCCCCTGGTTTCAATCCCCAGTATCAAACACACACACAAAAAAAAGAAAGAAAATAGGGCTGGGAGTGTGGATCAGAGGTAGAATGTCCCTAGGTTCAATCCCCAGTAAAACACACACACACACACACACACACACACACACACACACACACACAGAATTCTAAAATTTTCCACTTTGGGAGAAGCAGTTTAGAGAGGCAATTTCTGAGGTCCTGTCCCCCAAAGATGGACTGAGTCACCAGTGCTGTGGCCTAAGACTCAGTGGGTTCCTCCAGGGCCTGCGATGTGGGTGGTCCTTCCCATCAGAGTCTGAGGGTCTCTGGCCTAGCCCTTGGGAAGGGGCCTGTGAATTCTGCCCAGGATGTAAAAGAAGCCCAGACCTTCCCATCGCAAAGCCCCAGCCACCTTCCTGGCAAAGACTGGGGAAATACTTTCCATTCTTTCCCAATGACCTGGAGCTGAGCACATGAAAGAAAGCTGATTTCTCCATCAGGCTCCTGGCCGCGTTACACTCGCCATAACTCTCCTCGCTTGCAGGGGTTGCTAAAGCCACTGGAAACTCCGGCCAGAGCTGCTCTGGGCCACACTCAGAGGTTGCAAAATCTGGCAGGTGTGGAGGTGCACGCTTGTAATCCCAGTACTTGGGAGACTGAGACAGGAGGATCTCAGGTTTGTGGCCAGCCTCAGCAATTTAGTGAGGCCCTCTGCAACTTAGTGCGATCTTGTTTCAAAATAAAGAATAAAAAATAGGACTGGGGGTGTAGCTCAGAGGTAGAATGCTCCTGGATTCAATCCCTGGTACCACCAAAAAATAAAAAAAAGAAAGAAAGAAAGAATAAGCCGGGCATGGTGGCACACACTTGTAATCCCAGTACTTGGGAGGCTCAGCTACTTAGTACCAGCCTCAGCTACTTAGTGAGGCCCTCCGCAACTTAGTGAGACCCTGTGTCAAAATAAAGAATAAAAAATAGGGCTGGGGGTATAGCTTGGAGGTAGAATGCCCCTGGGTTCAATCCCCAGCATCACAAAAAAATAAAACTTATGAATTGTTTATTTCTGGAATTTTTTGGGGGGCGGTACTGGGGATTGAACCCAGGGGCATTCTACCTCCGAGCTACACCCCCAGCCCTATTTTTTGTTCTTTATTTTGAAACAGGGTCTCACTAAGTTGTACAGGGCCTCACTAAGTAGCTGAGGCTGGCCACGAACCTGCGAACCTCCTGTCTCAGCCTCCCAAGTACTGGGATTACAAGTGTGCACCACTACTCCCGGCTATTTCTGGAATTTTTCATGTAATATTTTCAGACTGTGGTTGACCACAGGTAACTGTAATTGCGGAAAGCCAACCCGCAGATAAGGGGAGACACTGGAGTTAAAAGTGAGTGTTACCTCGCCCCTCTTAATAAATATTTGTTGAATGGATGCATAAATGTCACACCTATAAATAGTTGATGAAGGAATGACTGAATGAGAAAATGGGAACAAAGAGACTTAGCTCAAGGTGACCTCTCCCCCCATGAGCCAGCTGGTTTCTCTGAAGGTCTGGGCCTTGGGCCAAGGTTTTATGTCTTTCGGGATGGGCCCCTTATCTGGGAGTCCTTTTCCCTGGGAACCTTGAGGAATGACTCATGGGGCTTTTGTGGACAGCCAGTCTCCTGGTGACCAGAGTTTACCTCCGGCTGCTCAGGCCTGTGACTTATCTGTTGGTGACTGGAGGCAGATAGGAAATGCTGCTGGGTCTGGGGGGCTGTTTGCTGCTCCCCAGGAAATAGACTCTGGCAGACACCAGGCCCCCAGTTGTACCGGGTTGGGGGGTGATGGCTTGGAGAGTGGGTGGTCTAGCCCTGTCTGTGGTGTGAGGCAGGTACATGGCAGACACGGGCCTGCCTATCAAAGACCTGTCCTGCTCCCTTTCTTGTTTATAGAAACCCAACTGGGAGACAGGTTCTCGACAGCCCTGCATGTAAAGAGAGGTACCATCCCAGCCTAGGGAGTTTGTGGGGTCAGGGCGTATAAGAACACTAGAGGAAGGCTGAGACAGGAGGATGGCAGGCTCGAGGACAGTCTCAGCACATAGTGAGACTTTCATCAACCTAGCGAGACCCTGCTTCAAAATAAAAAATAAAATAGGAGAAGCCGGGTGTGGTGGCCCACGCTTGTAATCCCAGTACTTGGGAGGCTGAGACCAGAGGATCCGGGTTCGCGGCCAGGCTCAGCTAATTGGTGAGGCCTCCGCAACTTAGTGAGACCCTGTTTCAAAATAAAGAATAAAAAATAGGGCCGGGGGTGTAGCCCAGAGGCAGAATGCCCCTGGGTTCAATCCCTAGTGCCAAAAAAAAAAAAAAAGGAACACTAGAATACCAACCAAATTAGTGAAATAAGAGAAAGGGAAGGGTGATTAATTGGTTTATATATTGAGAAATAAATCACAAAGTAAAAAAGAAAAAAAAGGATCTCTCCATCTGTTTTTCTGTCGTCTCTTTCTCTCCATCCTCCAGCTCTGCTTCCCTCTCTTTTGGGTTTACTTTCAGACACACTTTCTCTCCATGGTGACAAAGATGAGCAGCAGGAATTTCCAGCTGGATTTATTTTTGCACCTGTGAGCACCTAAATCAAAGGGAACTCTTTTTTTTTTTTGCCGTACTGGGGATGGAACCCAGGGGCATTCTACCTCTGGGCTACACCCCCAGCTCTATTTTATATTATTTATTTTGAAACAGGGTCTCACTAAATTGCGGAGGGCCTCACTAAGTAGCTGAGGCTGGCCAGGAACCTGAGATCCTCCTGTCTCAGCTTCCCAAGTACTGGGATTACAAGTGTGCGCCACCATGCCTGACTAAGGGAACTCTTTTCTCCCAGCGATTGCAGCCAAAGTTCCAGGAAGGAGACTCATTGGTCCAGTCGCTTTCACGTGCCCATCCAGGAACCAATCATCACTGTCCAGAGGAATGGACCATGCTGATTGGCTGGGCTCATCCTGGGAGCCAGGAGCCTTATTCTACCCCCCCTGAGAGGGAATGGTCCTCCAAAGGAGAACTGAGATGCTGTGTTCTGATCCAGAGGCCATTGAGGCAGGGCAGAGGACCTGGGAACAAGAGGAATTTATAAAAAAGGCCATCTGCATCACCTTCTGTGAGGTGGGGGGAGGAAAACAGGAAAGTGAGAGACTGGTGAGTGCCAGGAAATCAGGGCCCACCAGCCCACAGGATAGCAATTCAAATTAAGGTTTAAGATTCTGCAAAGGAGCCAGCGTGGTGGTGCACATTTGTAATCCCAGTACTTGGGAGGCCGAGACAGGGGGATCATAGGTTCGAAGCCAGCCTCAGCAATTTAGTGAGGCCCTGTTTCAAAATAAAAAAATAAAATAGGTCTGGGGGTGTAGACTGGAGGTACAAGGTCCCGGAGTTCCATCCCCAGTACAATAAATAAATAAATAAATAAATAAATAAAATTCTACAAAGGAGCTGGGCAATATGGCACACACTTGTAATCCCAGTACTGGGAGGCTGAGACAGGAGGATCGCAGGTTCGAGGACAGCCTCAGCAAGTAATTAGACTCATCAACCTAGTGAGACCCTGTTTCAAAATAAAAATAAAATAGGGCTGGAGGTGTCGCTCAGAGGTAGAACACCCACGGGTTCGATCCCCAGTACCACAAAACAAACAAACAAAAAAACCTTCCATATTTCTAAACCCTTCGTGAGTCCTTGGACTTCATTCATAAAATCCACGGGGAAGATCCCTCCTGCAGAAAGCTTCCTGGAGAAGATGACCTTTAAGTTGAAAACTCATGGGTGAACCGGACTTTGCCAGGTGACAGGACTTTGCCAAGTGACAGGGAGGAAGTGACCAGAAAGGGTGGTCGGGGCAAAGGCCCAAGCATGTGCACACGTCTGGGCTGCGTGTCTTGTTCTCGAAAATGCCAGTGACTCATACTGTAGGAGGAGGGAGGAGGCGATGAGGTCAGAGAGGTGGAAGCCGGCTGCCTCCGCCCGCTGCCCACCCGACCCACGGTGGGCACCGGGACTCAGTCATGGGGTTTCCACACTGTCCTGCTTCAAGCTTGGCACCGTTTCCATTTCTCAGGCAACGTGTCGTTCATCAGCAGATCCTGTCACCTGCTGACCCACACCATGGTTCTGGAATGTCAGCTGATCCCCAAACTGGCCACAGATAAAGCATCCAGGCTTTCGTGGGGTGAAAGAATCCTAACTTGAAAATCAAGGGAGCTTTAATAAATAGTATACCGCCCGCAGATAGGCAGGTTTCGTTTAACTGGAAGAAGGGAACCACGTTATTACGAGGCTGGCGCAGCCTGTAACCCTGGTGACTTGTGAGGTGGATCGAAGATTGGAATCCAGCCTAGACAACTGAGCCAGACCCTTTCTCTCTCTCTCTCTCTCTCTCTCTGTGTGTGTGTGTGTGTGTGTGTGTGTGTGTGTGTGTGTGTTACTAGGGCTTAAACCCAGGGGCACTCTATCTCCAAGCTACATCCCCAACCTTTTTTTATTTTTTGTTTTAAAACAGGATCTCACTAGGTTGCTGAAAGTCTCACTAGGTGAGGCTGTCTTCAAACCTGCGATCCTCCAGTCTCAGTCTCCCATGTACTGGAATTATAGGCGTGCACCACCACAACCAGCTCAGACTCTGTCTTAAAGAATAAAAGTCTGGCCGGGTGTGGTGGCACACACTTGTAATCCCCGTACTTTGGGAGGCAGAGACCGGAGGATCCGGGTTCACGACCAGCCTCAGCTCGCTCTCTCTCTCTCTCTCTCTCTCTCTCTCT
>PVJS01064583.1:5000-10193 GCA_004027185.1 Glis glis | reverse complement strand
CTATTTTTTATACTTTATTTTGAAACCGGGTATCACGAAGTTGCGGAGGGCCTCACTAAGGAGAGAGAGAGAGAGAGAGAGAGAGAGAGAGAGACAGGGAGAGAGAGAGTGAGAGCCGAGGTTGGCGGCGAACCTGGATCCTCCGGTCTCCACCTCCCAAAGTACTGGGATTACAAGCGTGCGCCACCACGCCCGGCTTATTCTTTATTTTGAAATGAGGTCTCACTAAGTTGTGGAGGGCCTTACTAAGTAGCTGAGGCTGACCGTGAACCTGTGATCCTCCTGTCTCAGCCTCCCAAATACTGGGATTTCAAGTGTGCGCCACCACGTTGGGCCTGTTTTTTATTTTGAAACAGGATCTCGCTAAGTTGCTGAGGCTGGCCTCAAACCTGCAATCCTCTTGTCTCAGCCTCCCAAGTACTGGGACTACAGGTGTGCACTACCACACCTGGCTTATATAGATTATTTTAAACCAAAGATCTAAGGTTAATACCCCCACACACAGTTTCTCGACTCCCCTTGCGCTCCCCTGTCCTTTCTGTAACCCGGACTCCCTTTCCACCACAGCTGCTCCACGGCCAATGGAGAAAAAGACAGCATCACCCTCATCTCCATGAAGAATATCAACATGAATAACAGCAAAGGCTGCCTCTCAGCAGAGAAGGTGCACTTTTCTTTTTCCCTCCTTTCTCCCCAAATTCACCATCTCCACTCCTGCTGCTACGTTCAGGCTCTGGTTTATTAACCAGAAAGGAGATACTTTCAAAGACCCATGCTCTTCCCTCTTCCCCACCCTGCCTCTCCCAAGAAGTTCACATCTTCCTCACTTTTTTTTTAACTTTTTATTTTGCAGGTTCTTTAAAAGTGACTTTGGGTCTCCATGGATCCGAGGATGACACAGCTGCCCATGACTGTGAGGAGGAAGAGATGAGATCGGTAGATGCAACAAACCACAGATAAATTATTTTATTGTTTAGTGTCTGCTCCCAGATCTAAAGGACACTGGCACTCCTCAAGATCTGGGAGCAGGCTTCCAGCAGGAGAGACTCCTTCCTACAAGGACAGCCGCTCTAGAAACACAGCCTGCTCATCCTGCCCTCCCAGAGTCATAGGAAACAGGCCTGTAGAGCAAGAGCAGGAAAATGATGGGATGGACTGATCCTTTCTACTTGCATTAAAATTATTTCTGGTCTGCAGTCTAGTTTCTTTTAAGGTCTATATTCTAATGTACATTTCTTTATTTTTTGTAGTATTGGGGATCAAACCCAGGGCCTCACACAGGTTAGGCAAGCACTCTAGCACTTAGCTACACCCCCAGTCCTTTTTATTTTGAAACAGGGCGTTACTAAGTTGCCAAGGCTGGTCTTGAACTTGTGATCCTCCTGCCTCGGCCTTCTGAGTAACTGGGATTATAGACAAATGCCACCACACCCAGCACCATGCATCTTTTCTCTCTCTTTTCTTTCTCTATGCTGGGAATTGAAACCAGGGCTTTGTGCATGCTAGGCAAGCATTCTACCACTGAGCTACATCCCCAGCCTCTTCCTTGCACATTACATTTATTTACTTATTTATTTATTTATTTATTTATTTATTTATTTATTTATGGGATTGAACCCAGGGGTATTCTACCTCCAAGCTACACCCCAGTCTTGTTTTTATTTTGAAACAGGGTCTCACTAAGTTGCTAAGGCTCTCACTAAATTACTGAGGCCAGTCTACCTTTGAGCTAGCCCCCAAGACCTTTTTAGTTTTTATTTTGAAAAGGATCTTGCTAGGTTGCTAAGGGTCTTGCTGAATTGCTGAGGCTAGTCTTGAAACCTGTGATCCTCTGGTCTTGGCCTCCCAAGTACTGGGATTACAGGTGTGTACCACCATGCCCAGCTAATCTTGCATGTTTCTTAACAGAATATTCTAGCAGATTTGGGGTTTTCTTCCCTAGGCCAGGCATGCATGCATGTGAGTAGCTCTCTGCGAAACATGGAAGGGAAAGGGGACTTTTGGTCAGGTCAGCCTCTGTTCACCTAGTTTATTAAGTCGGGTTGAGGTGACTGACTAACCACTTCCATAGGAGAAACAAGCGGCTGTAAGCAGTTGACCAATCATCATCAATACATCTGCAGAGTGAGAACATGGGAAGCACAACCCATTTTAACCAGGAAATTCCAATGGTGAGAGCTGAATGAAATGAAGGACATTTGTGTCCTGGGCCTGACCCAGGGTGGACAGGTATCACTTTGGTCCTAGCTGTGGAATAAGCACTAGGAAGCTTTGCCTTAAGGATAGGTCTGTGACTTCATAAACAAAAAACCCACCCAATTTACCCCATACAGCTGTTATGTTTGTGTCCTAGAAATAGAATAAAATATTGCAGATATATTGTGAAGTCATTTAAAAAGAAAGAGGATTACAATGCACAAATAAAAATAAAAAGAAGTGTATGTGGGAGCACATGCCTGCAATTCCAGCATTTGGGAGGCTGAGACAGGAGGATCACAGAAACCCTGTTTCAAAATAAAAATAAAAAAGGGCTGGGCATGATGGTACATGCCTGTAATCCCAGTACTTGGGAGACTGAGACTGAGACAGGAGGATCGCAGGTTCACTTCCGGCCTCAGCTACTTAGTGAGGCCCTCCGCAACTTAGTGAGACCCTTTTTCAAAATAAAGAGTAAAAAATAGGCCTGGGGCTGTAGCTCAACGATAGAATGTCCCTGGTTCGATCTCCAGTACTGCAAAAAATAAAATAAAATAAAATAAAATAAAATAAGGCTGGAGGTGTAGCTTAGCAGTAGAACACCCCTGGGTTCAATCCCTGGTACAACAAAAAATAAAATAAAAAGAAGGAAAAGAAAGAAAATATCTTTTCTCAGTACTAGGCATGTCTACCATAACAGTGGTTTGGGAATGAATCTTTTTTTTTGGGGGGGGAGAAGAAAAAAGAAATTTATTGATTTGCTAGCAAATCAGAGAAACCAGTGAACTTAAGTGGTCAGGAATAAGCTCTGGATGCTCCCTGAAAAAAGGCATCAAGTCCCTTTTAAGAGTTAGTTCTTTTTTTTAATGTTTTTATTGGTGCATTGTAGTCTCACATCACAATGAGTATCAGTTTGGTGTTAACATACATGCACACAGCTCTGGTGTCTCCCCCCCCACCTTCCCCCCACATGTAGTACTGAGAATGATGTTGGTATAATCTCATATGTACACATTGTTTATGATAGTAATTCCATAGATTCACTTCTTTCTTGCCCTTCCCCTTCCCTTGTACCACTTCCCTTGTACCACTGAGGGTTCTCTGTTGTCATTGGAGTCCCTTTTGTGTCCCCACTACTCCCTAGGTTGCACATATTAATGAAAACATATGTCCCTTCTTTTTTTGTGATTGACTAATCTCACTTAACATAATGTTCTCTGGATCTTTCCATTTTCTTGCAAATGCTGTTAGTTTGTTCTTCTTTATTGCTGAGTAGAATTCCATTGTGTGTATTTCCCATAATTTTGTAATCCATTCATCTGTTGATGGACATCTAGGTTGGTTTGGGAATGAATCTTGATTGGGGAAAATCTAGGGCAGAGTCATCTGTGTGTCTCTAGGGAGAGTTTACTTTTATAATCATTTGTTAATTGGCAGTTTAGAACACAGGGAGAACATAGCTTACTCACCCTGCAGCAACAATATGCTATATTTTTCTGGCTCAGACTTCACAAAGTGATATGACAGAGAAAGCCCAGGACAAACAGTTTCATTCTCCTTGTCTCTTTAAAACTATTAAAGTGAGCCTGGCACAATAGCATACATCTGTAATCCCAGCTACTTGGGAGGCTGAGACAGGAGGATCATGAGTTCAAGGCTAGTCTGGACAATTTAGCAAGACCCTGTCTCAAAATAAAATTAAAGAGCCAGGCGTGGTGGTGCATACCTGTAATCCCAGTACTTGGAGACTGAGACAAGAGGATCACAGGTTCGAGACCAGCCTCAGCAACTTGGTGAGACTCTCAACAACCTAGCAAGGCCCTGCTTCAAAATAAAAGATAAAATGGGCCAGGCATGATGGCGCACGCTTGTTATCCAAGTACTTGGGAGGATCCGGGTTTGCAGCCAGCCTCAGCTACTTAGTGAGGCCCCCCGCAACTTAGTGAGACCCTGTTTCAAAATAAAGAATAAAAAATAGGGCTGGGGGTGGAGCTCAGAGGTAGAATGGCCCTGAGTTCAATCCCCAGTGCAAAAAAAAAGATAAAATGGGCTGGGGTATAGCTCAGAGGTAGAATGCCACTGGGTTCAATTTGCAGCCCTATTTTATTCTTTTATTTTGAAACAGGGTCTCACTGAGGTGAGGAGGGCCTCACAAAATTGCTGAGGTTGGTCGTGAACCTGTGATCTTCCTGTCTCAGCTTCCCAAGTACTGGGATTACAAGTATGCGCCACCATGCCCAGATGTGGGGTTTTTTTGTTTGTTTTTTGGGGATTTTTTTGGGGGGGTTGAACCCAGGGTTTTTTTTTGGGGGGTTGAACCCAGGGGCATTCTATCTCTGAGCTACATCCCCAGGCCAATTTTATTTTTAGTTTGAAACAGGGTCTTAAACAGGTCATCAAACAGTTGATGAGAGTCTCACTACTTGCTGAGGCTGTCCTCGAACCTGTGAACCTCCTGTCTCAGCCTCCTAAGTACTGGGATTACAGGCGTGCGCCACCACACCCATCTTGTATTTTTATTTTGAAACAGGGTCTCAATAAGTTGCTGAGGGCCTCACTAAGTTGCTGAGGATGGCCTCAAACCCGCTATCCTCCTGTCTCAGCCTCCCAAGTACTGGGATTACAGTGTGCCCCACTATACCCAGTATGTTTTCTGCTTCTTTTTGGAACAGGGTCTTGCTAAATTGCAGAGGGCCTCCTCTAAGTCGCAGAGGCTGATGGTGAAACTTCAATCCTCCTGTCTCAACGTCCCAAGTATTAGGATTACAAGTGTGCACCACCACATCTGGCATGTTTTCTCCTTTTTAAAGTGAGGTGGCAACCAGGTATGGAGGCGCACGCCTGTAATACCAGTACTTGAGAGGCTGAGTCAGGAGAATCTCAGGTTTGCAGCCAGCCTCAGCAAATTAGTGAGACTCTGTTTCAAAATAAAAAGTAGGAGCTAGATGTGATGGTGCATGCTTGTAATACCAGCACTTGGGAGGCTAAGACGAGGAT
>PVJS01064583.1:0-2500 GCA_004027185.1 Glis glis | reverse complement strand
TAAGGTATTTATATGTGGGGTAAGAAGGTGAACTGGTATTAGCATCTTTGAGCTTGAAAGGTTCTTAGCCTGCTGCTGACACTGCAGTACCACATTAGCCGTGTTGATTTTCCTGTTGATAAGTAACTTGATCCTTTGGGAAAGGGTTGAGGATGAGCTCAACGTTGAATTCTGCTCTTGAGGGGGCTCCTGGGGAGGATCCCACTATTTATGTAAATACAAGACTCCACCAATGTCAGGAAATCTGAGTGCAGCCTTCTGCTATCCTTGCAGCTTTCCTGAGATCACATCTCTTCCTTGATGTCTAGACAACAGGATAGTGGCCATTTACAAGATGACTTCCTCCCTTTCCTTACCCTGGACTACATGGTCTAAATGAGGAACAGGTGGCATGGGGTGGGGCTTGTGTAGAGTGTCCTCTTATTTCTTCCCCCATCCTATGGGAGGGCAACCCACACAGCAGCTCAGGCACAGACCCCGTTAGACAGGACGCCATTTGCTCAGTATCTTTCTTCCAGGCCTGGATGGGGAAGATCTTAATCTGAGTATCACCAGCAAAAATTCACTACATTCAACAGATATTTTAAAAAAGTAAGTAGAGAAAACTGATAGAAACCTGGTTGCAGGCACTCTTGGCTTAATGCTGGCACATAATTCCCCCAAAATTCTATGTGAATCTATTGGAAAACATTTCTGGCTCTGTTCACTAGTTCTTTGCTGGGTTTATGGATGCCCTCCTTTTTTTCTTTTTTTTTTTTCAGGACTGGAGATTAAACCCAGGGTCTTGCACATGCTAGGCAAGCGCTCTACTACTGAGCTACATCTCAGCCCTTTTTATTTTGAGAACAGGGTCTTGCTAAGTTGCCCAGGCTCGCCTCAGATAATCCTCCTGCCTTGACTACCCAAGTAAATGGGATTATGAGACTGTACTACTGTGCCCAGCCTTGCCCAACACTCTTGAACCTGGACTCTGCTCCTCTTAATTCATGGTACCCCTTCTCAACCCAGCCCCCTCCCTTCCGCTTCTGACTTCATGACACTCAAACATCTCTGAGTACTGCAGACCTGAGCCCTGTGCCCCTGGAATACAAGGAGCACCCCACCTCAGCTGGCCATGTCCTGGAGCAGGCTGTCTACCCCCCCAACCAGAAAAACTTCCCTCTTATGTACAACACCTGATGAAAGGTCCCTGATAGGTCCCTTACCCACAGACCACTAGTAGCTCCTTCAGGATCTAGTCTTTTCTTTCTTTTTTTTTTCTATTTATTTATTTATTTATTTATTTATTATTTTGTGGTACTGAGGATTGAGCCCAGCAGCATTCTACCTCCGAGCTACACCCTCAGTCCTATTTTTTTTTTATTTTGAAACAGAGTCTCACTAAGTTAATGAAAGTCTCACTACTTGCTGAGGCTGTCCTCAAACCTGCAATCCTCCTGTCTCAGCCTCCCAAGTAATGGGATTACAAGCGTGTGCCACCACGCCTGGCTAGGATCTAGTCTTTTCAAATCGCACTGCTGCCTGGAATAAATAAACTGGTCTTAGGTTCAGGGCCCCAGAGCTGGACCTTTGACTCATACCATGGTTTTGGTACCTCCCTTGCCTCTCAAATTTAAGAGCATAACATAATCTATCCAATTATGATGGACAATTCTCACACTAGTTCATTTATGCTATCCTCTGCTCTTTTTGATAGAGGGGGAAGATCACCAGCTTTGGCAGCTGGATTCAGGGACTACAGTGCAGGGAAAAGCAGCTTCGCAGTCCTTTTTGGTATTGTTATGCATCCTGTCATACTTGTAGTAATGACTGCCACATATACTGGCATGGGGATCCAATTAGACATATCCAGGGCCTTATGACATGCCCAATTTATACCCCACCTCTACTGTGCAATGTCAAAACCCCCAAAATAGTATCTCAGTTGTGCATGGTGGCACATAACTGTAATCCCAGCTACTTAGGAGGCTGAGGCAGGAGGATGGCAAGGCTGAGACCAGCCTGAGCAACTTACTAAGATCCTGTCTCAAAATAATAAAAAAAGGGCTGGGAGCTGGCATGGTAGTGCACCCCTGTAATTCCAGTACATGGGAGACCAAGACAGGAGGATTGCAGGTTCAAAGCTAGCCTCAACAACTTAGAAAGGCTCTCAGCAACTTATCAAGACCCTGTTTCCAAATAAAAAATAAAATAAGCCGGGCGTGGTGACGCCTGCTTGTAGTCCCAGTACTTGGGAGGTTGAGACAGGAGAATCAAAGGTTCACAGCCAGCCTCAGCTACTTAGTGAGGCCCTCCACAACTTAGTGAGACCCTGTTTCAAAAGAATAAAAAACAGGGCTGGGAGCCGGGCGTGGTGGCGCACGCTTGTAATCCCAGTACTTTGGGAGGCGGAGACTGGAGGATCCAGGTTCACGGACAGCCTCAGCCCTCTCTCTCTCTCTCTCTCTCTCTCTCTCTCTCTCTCTCTCTTTCTCTCTCTCTCTCTCTCTCTCTCTCTCTC
>PVJS01064582.1:0-10192 GCA_004027185.1 Glis glis | reverse complement strand
AAAAAAAAAAAAAAAAAAAAAAAAAAAAAAAAAAAAAAAAAAAGGGCACTGAGTGTGTAAACATGCCAATGGCCTCATTTTTCATTAAGCAGTATTTTTCTTCTTGACTATCATCCCAGTTCAGTGGAAAAAATAAAAAATAAAATGGGGTTTCTTCCTACAGTTAGACATTCACCAAAAAAAAAAAAGACTGGTACAACACTTTTAGAAAGCAACTGGGCCAAAAGTTCATATAATTTGGCCTAGTAATATAATTTTTAGAATTATACAGTAAGAAAATACTAGAGGAAAAAACCCTCCAGGTTTCTGAAGTCAGAGTGACTGGTTTAAATATCTCAATTTACAGATGGGTGTGGTGACACATGCCTGTAATCTCAGTATTTGGGAGGCTAAGATAGGAAGATCACAGGTTCAAGGCCAGTGCATGGTAACTTAGCAAGACCCTGTTGCAAAATAAAAAATAAAAAGGGCTGCAGGGTGTAGCTCAGAGGTAGAAGCTCCCAGGGTTCAATCCCCAGTACCACAAAAAACAAAACAAGACAAAACATTCCCCAAATTTACAATTTATTAGCTGCAAGACTCAAAGCGCCTTCTTATACTCTGAAAATCTTATACTCTGTCTCAATTTCCTCATCTCTAGATTACAGATAAACATGCTTATTTTACAGGGATGTTGTGAAAATCAAAAGAATATATAAAACTGGAAATACTCATTGTGAATGCCTTTCTTTGACCAAATATTAACACATGGGAATTAACACCTTTATTGTACAAAATGTCAACTGTAAATACTGAGGACATAAATATTTGACCAAAAGAGGAAGCACCATGTTAAAAGGACTGACATCTAAATTGATATGGTTATTTTCACAAAAGCTATTAGAACTATCTGCAATAATATTGGATTATTATCTTTATTAAGGTTTTTGCTTCTAAGATTAATGCCCCAGCAGACATTAAGAGTAGTCCCAAAGTCCAAATACACATCAACTATAAGCTATCTGCATATTCCCTCCATTCCCTACACAAATTTTACTACTTTTTCTTGTTTTTTTCCCTAGCTTTTTCCAATTATGACAGTTACAAGTCATTAAAGTAGGTCCTGACAGCCGTTCTTTAAGTCTGAATCTCAAAAATTCTGTGGTCATTCTACATAAACAGAGTAGGAAAAAAAAGACAAACCTGCATTTGTGTATAAAGAATATTTTCACTGCAGCACTGTTCATGCTATGGAAAAACTGCAAAAACCCTAAATGACCACCGATAAGGAAAAAGTTAAATATACTGCACTATTGATACTACAGGACAATAGGTAACATTTTAAAGAATGAGGTAGATGACTCTATCCATGGTGATCTAAAATGAAAAGATCTGAGATATTGGTAAATTAAAAATAAATACCAGAAAGTTTTAAAAACTATTTTTATTTTTAAAAAATCATGTTAATACATATATGGAAATATGTACACACAAAAAATGATGTGGTCTAGAGAAGGGGTAGTGTGAGCCCCTCTCTTGGGCTCTGTGGCCTCTTTGTCCTGTGGGGAATGGTACTGCCACAGCAGAGCCCCCTTTAACACAGTCGAAGAAGAGTGCTAGGAAGAGTGGGCAGAGCACTGAAAATTCCTCTTGCAATGGCTCTTTATTATCCCTAGTTAGTTGGTCAGTCTTTTCCTCTATCCTCCTCATTTTTGCCTTCCCATCTTATACACCTCACTCTTAACCTTATCCTATGTGTACCAATTTCCTGACCAATCTTAAATAAATGTTTATAATTTCCCAGTTTAAGGTATTTTGTCATAGCAGTTCAAACAGACTAAGACAGAAGTCATTCTGGAAACAAATATCTGACATGCATTAAATAGCAAGTACTGTTAGGTGCTGAGAATATAATAGTAAGATTTTGTTTCTGTTCTCAAATTGAAAAGTTAAGAAATCTGTCAATGCTCACACAGTTATCAAATAGTGGTACTGGTATTTCAGCTAAGCTCTGTCAGTGTATAATGCAGTATTTGTAGACCAGTTCTCCTTCGGTTTGATTGGACTTGCATGTGCCCCAAGCCTCTCAGGCACAGCCACTGTTGGCTGAGTTAAATTTTTAGTTAACTACAGTAATCATGTTTATCATGTACTGG
This sequence comes from Glis glis, assembly GCA_004027185.1. Taxonomy (NCBI): domain Eukaryota; kingdom Metazoa; phylum Chordata; class Mammalia; order Rodentia; family Gliridae; genus Glis; species Glis glis. The sequence goes on along the minus strand of PVJS01064582.1, from coordinate 8,057 downwards.
TTTGAATTCTAAAGATACTTTACTTAATTTTTTTATTTAAGTGCTTACTAATTAAAGAATAGTGTTTGTCTATGTGTGTGTATGTGTGTATGTGTGTTACTAGGGATTTAACCCAGGGGCATTCTACCTCTGAGCTATACCCTCAGTCCTATTTTACTTTTATTTTGAAACAGGGTCTCACTAGGTTGATGAGAGTCTACTTGCTGAGGCGTCCTCGAGCCTGCGATCCTCTGGTCTCAGTCTCTAAAGTACTGGGATACCACGCCTGGCTAAAGAACAGTTTAACTACAGTTATTTATGTTCTTCAAAGTCTTATCTCCTCCATTAGACTATAAACTCAACAGCAGTGCTCTTGTTTTAATTTTACACCTTTAGCACAGTGCCTGACACTAAGGGCTCCTTTTCTGAATAAGTGAAACCATTTCTTTATCCAGCTAAAAAACAAAAACAAAAACAAAAAACACACACATATACACACAAACACTAACACAAACACATGCAGCTTTAAAGCTGTAACATTACAACAGGCAACATTATGAAAGGCAACAAAATAGTTTTAACCATAATTTATGGAGAATGAAACCAACTTTCACTTTCACATGGCAACATCAGGGCTACCTCCAGCCCTTAGTCTTATTTGTCCCAATGTTTTAAAAATTGGGAAATTTTGCACAGAAAACTAGATTTCAGGCTTCTTTTGAAAAATTAGATCAAGCAAAACTAAACTTAAATTTCCTTGTAGCAGACAACTGGAGCTGAGGGTCAGCGTTCTCATTTGGAAGGTGCTTGTGTACCTCCATTCCCTATCATTTCACTTAAATCTGGCCTATTTCATACTGAATGTTACCTGTCTGGTCCTGCAATAGCGTTTTCCTGTCTTTGACTTACAAAAAAATGTCTGTGAAGCATGGTAAGTGCTACGTTTGTAGAGGTAAAGAGCATGAGAGGTACAATGCGGGAGTACCAAAAAAATAAACATCACTGTTCCTTTCATTACATTGTGTACAAATAATTACTTCAGGTAGATTATGGGTTAAATAGGATCATGTAGGTTAAATTGGAAATGCAACAAAAACACTGGATCACATCTTCCCATGGACAAAATACTTAAAAATTAATTTACAAATGCATTTTGAAAACAAAGTAAATTCTCAAGTTGGATACTATGATTGCTTTTGAAAAGGCCGGAAAGTTAAGACTAAGAGTGTTGAATCCCAACAAGTAGGATTTGCACTTGACTTAATAGGTAGTGTAAGTCACTGCAGTTTCTTCATCAGAAGGAAATTAGTAGGTCTGTCTGATTCAAAGAAAAATAAAGACCAACTGGCAAAAAAGAGCCTTACAAAAATGCAGGCCTGTTTCAAAAAATGATGGGAACAGAAAAAGTATAATTTTAAGAAATATTCTAAAGAAAGAGTCCAAAGGACTTAGTGATATTAATCAAAGGGAATGAAAGAAAGGATGGAGTTGAAAAATGCTTATAGATTTGTGAGCAGACATATAGGAAAATTGAGAGTGTCAATGGGAGTAAAACCAGAAAAAAAATCATAAAAACTAACATCAGAACATGAAGATAAGTTGTGTTCCTTAAAAGAACACATAAGAACACGTGTTCCTATAAGAAACATGACTATTCTGGGTTTGTTTCTTCCTTGGTGACTAACAGCACGATAATTCTGGAGCTAGACTTAAGTTTGAATACCACATGTACCATTTATCATCTGAAGGAGCTGGGGTAAAGTAATATAATTTGATATATCCATCCCAAAGAGAAAGGTTGCTGCTACAGTCACACTGACAAAGGAATGTTGCTACTAAACAAGAAATAGGAGTTTCATTAGGAAGAGATTGTGTGAAATAAGAATTTCTTTTTATTTAATTTTTAATTATTTGTTTGATCATTGGCACAGGGTCTCACTCTCTTGCCCAGGCTGATCTCAATCTCCTAGTCTCAAGTGATCCTCCCACCTCAGCCTACCGAGTAGCTGGGACTACAGGGGGTACCCTTGCCCCTGGTTAAGAGTCTTTCTTTCTCTCTCCCTCTGTCTTTCTTGCTTTTTTTTTTTTTTGTGGTACTGGGGATTGAATCGAGGGGCATTCTATCTCTGAGCTACATTTCCAGCCCTATTTTATTTTTTATTTTGAAATAGAGTCTCACTAAGTTGCTGAGGCTGGCTGCGAACCTGTGATCCTCGTGCCTCAGCCTCACAAGTACTGGAATTACAAAGATGTGCTACCACGCCTGGCTATTTTTTTTTTCTTTTTTGAAACACAGTCTCACTAAATTGCTGAGGCTAGCCTTGAACATGTAATCCTGTCTCAGCCTTCCAAGTACCAGGATTACAGGTGTGCACCACCATGCCCAGTCAACAGTGTTTCTTAAAAGCAAATGAGTAAATTTTAAGAATGTTACATAAAGACTTGAAATCAACCACCTACACATCAGAATTGATAAAGTAATAAGAATAAAGGGTAGGAGGAGAATAAAAAGATACAGGAAGACAATCCTGACAGCATGATATCACAAGACTAGAATTTCAAGAACAATGGACACAAAGATATTAAGATGAGAATAAACATATAGACCACCAAATAAGACAAGGGTGTTACTATAAATTAAAAATAGTAGTGCCGGGCGTGGTGGCACACGCTTGTAATCCCAGTACTTTGGGAAGCAGAGACTGGAGGATCTGGTTTTGCGGCCAGCCTCAGGTCGGTCTCTCTCTCTCTCTCTCTCTCTCTCTACCTAGTGAGGCCCTCCGCAACTTCGTGAGACCCAGTTTCAAAATAAAATATAAAAACTAGGGCCGGGGGTGTAGCGTGGAGGTAGAATGCCCCTGGGTTCAATCCCCAGTACCGCAAAAAAAAAAAAAAAAAAAATAGTAGTGACAGAAGCCATATAACAGGATCAATATTTAAATAGAACTTTCTCAAATATACAAATATTTTCACAAATCTCTGGAAGTTAAGGAAGGAATGAGCAATAAGAAATTAGAAATAAAAGTTGTAGACAAATTAACTCAAATAAATTTAAGGCACAAAAAAAAAGAAGAAAAGTTAGAATACAAAGAGAGTGAAAAGGGGGAAAAATGGGAAAATCAAAGTCCCTCGAGTTTGTGTAACAAACTCTACACTTGTAGCTTTTTGGGAAGCCAACATAAATACTTCAGTTTATATGATACAATTTTAGAACAGGGGCACAGAAACCATTTTGTTCCAAATCCTTTATTTTGTTTAAATGTGCTTAATACATGTACACACACAAAGTAGAAAAACAAGAACAGGCAGATATGAGATAAGAACAGATAAGAAAAGCCCAATTAGAAAAAATATAGTCATTGAAAACTCAAGAGCTGGAATAAGGTCTATAGGTGGGCATCTTTGAATAAAAAATTATTAAGTTCTATGACAATACAGATCTTCCTCTACTATGGACTTATGATGGGGTTATGTCCTGATAAACCTACTATAAACTGAAAATATCATAAATAAAAAATGTATTCAATACACCCAACCTACTAAACATCATAAGTTAGCAACACAGTATCCTGTAGAGCAGTAGATGTTTATCCTCTGATTTACATGGCTGACTGGGCGTTGTGGCTGGTGGCTACTGCCCAGCACTTTGGGAAAGTATAGTACCACATATTGCTAGCCTGGGAAAAAGATCAAAATTCAAAATTCAAAGTGTGGTTTCTACTGAACGTTTACTGTTTTTGTACCATCGAAAGTTGACAAAATGTGAACCGGACCATTCTAAGTCCAGTACTGTCTGTACTGATATTCTTCCCCTCAGATGGCCACAGGCTTGCTTTCTTCATCCTTCATGTCTTTACTGTCATGGTCACCTCTCTGAAGCCTGTCTCATCTTGCCTACCTTTTTTCTCCCAAAACATGTGTCCTCAAACATACTAAATTATATTATTTATTTATAATATATTCTAAAACAAAATCTAAATCTAAAATAAAGTAGATTTTAAGATGCATAATTAGTTATAGAGCACGAGGTAAGAAAGAATGTGCCAATTTAACTAGGACATCAGTGACTGGGCATTTCCACATTTAACATCGTTGAAATCAGGAAGCATGTTGAAATCAATGAACTATGTTATCAGATTACCGTCTGCTACTCCAACTAGAAAGTAAGCCATGCGGGCAGATATTTTTATCAGTTTGCTCAAGGCTGTTTTGAACACTGCCTGACATTCATGGTAAGCGCTCAATAAGCCTGATTTGACTAAATGAATGAATGATTGAATAAAAGTACAAAAGTGCTGAGAAGGACAAATAATGTTAAGTTTATAGCTAGAAATTTAAGACTAAAACTGCAAAACATTAAGGATAAAGAGAAAAACATGTTAGCAGAAAAGCCTGACTACTCACAAAGGAATGACAGATTGACTGTTGACTTCCCTATCAACAACAGTAGATGCCTGAAGACAATGCAGTATTATTTTCAAAATGTCAAGAGAAAATGGCTATCAAATTAGAACTTTGTACCTTGCCAAATTGTCTATTTAAGACTAAAGGAGAAACAATTTCAAACAAAGGCAAAGAGTGTATTACCTACTGAGGCCAGTTGAAAGAGAAAATAAAGTATGTACTTAGCTAGGATTAAAAAATAATGAATAAATAAATGCCCAGAGGGAACAAATAGGTTTCAGAAAACAATAATGAGTGACAACGAAATTAGAAAACTATATCAATAATCCAACCAACTTCTGACTGTACAATAAATGCACATATACACATTTTTTTTTTGTGGTACTGGGAATGGAACCCATGAGGCCTTCTATCTCCAGGGTACACCACTAGACCTATTTTTTATTTGGAAACAGAGGTTTGCTAAGTTGCTGAGAGCCTCACTAAGTTGCTGAGGCTGGCTTTGAACCTGTGATCCTCCTGTCTCAGCTGTCCAAGTACTGGGATTACAAATGTGCGCCACCATGCCTGGCTTATACACATGTTTTTGAAATAAAAAAAGCCAAATTGAAAATCAATTTGTGAATTACTGGAATACCTGTCAAGGCTATAATAAGATAAACCACTTCAGTAGTTTGGAGAATCTTTATGTATTTGATTCCATGATTTCAGTTTTAAACATTTCTCAAAGTTTTTCATTACTCACAAAATACAACAAAATATCTCCTCCTTTCACACTTAGAATTACTATGTCTAGTGTTATGAAAGAGTACCTGCAAAGAGCTTGGGTCATACTTGCATCTCTCACATTTGGATCTGTGGTAAGGCTCCTGATGAGAACCGTAATCATCTGAAGAGGAATATGTTGCACAAGGCTCGCCAATGCTACAGAAGGTTCAAATGACGCATCTATTTTTTTTAATAGAAAAGGAAAAGAAATACGGTAAAAAGGTGCAACTGGAGTATTTAAAGAAAACAATACTTTCCCAAAAGAACAACAACCATCTACCTATTTGCAGCAAAAGTATTAGTTAGGAAACAGCTGTTGTTATAAATCATGGGTAGACTCCAATATAAGAGGAATATTAAGTTAAGGGAATGAGAGATTAAGAGTGAATAGCAAGGATCATTCTATAGACAGAATATTGATTTATAAAACTGTTATTCGCTATTGCCATGTTTAGTCCATACTTATTTTTCTCATTCTTAAAGAATGTATTAAATATTACATTATTGTTGTGCTAAGCTATTTATTTGCAAAGCAGTAGGCAGAAAAGAAATGCAAAATATCATTTCAATTCCCACTTCAGATACGTGAAAGTAATTTAAAACTATTATAGTAGTCATTACATTGCTCTAAGGAAGATTCTTAAAATCTCTCTCTTTTTTTTTGTGGTACTGAGAATTGAACCCAGAGGCATTCTACCTTCAAGCTACACCCCCAGACCGATTTTATTTCTTATCTGGAAACAGGGTCTTGCTAAGTTGCTGAGAGCCTCGCTAAGTTGCTGAGGCTGGCTTTGAACCTGTGATCCTCCAGTCTCAGCCTCCCAAGTACTGGGATTACAGGCGTGCGCCACCATGCCCAGCTTTTAAAATCTCTTAAATTGAAATTAAGGTGAATAGGGGAGTGACTGCTTAAACTATATTAACATTAAGCAAATCCAAGAAGAGCACCTTTACTATTAGAGTTGTAAAAAACTGGGGGAAAAGCTAACAATACAAATAAAATACAGTAAGAAAAAAACCAACCAACTCAGATCCTCTAAATATATAGTTGGTATGTAATAAATTCATCAGAATGTGTGAGCTTTTAAAACTCCACCCTTATTTCTGGTTCTTAAGATAAAAGGACACCTTTTTGAAAACTCAATTTTGAACACCCAAGTGGTATAATTAGGGAGAATGGTCGTACAAAGTAGACAAGAGGTGAATCTGTTTTGGATCTATTCTCTCACAACCTACAGACTTGAAAGCTCCAAGGCTTTCAATAACACAGACATACATGTAAAATTCCTGGGTGAGAAAGCATTTTCTAGTCGAATATTATCTGATCCTTCTTCAATTTCTGAGGATGCAGTTCATGGCACAAAAATGTCTACATCCTCCTACTCCCCCTTTCTTCATTCTACCTGCATTCCTTCTCACATACATTACTGTAGACAGAAAATGCCAATATTTTAAAACTACATAGTAAACTGGGATAATCTAGTAATAAAACAATCTGCACAATCCATGAATTTAAAAGTGGGGGGAATCAAAAACAGGGAAAAAACTCATTACAACAAGATGATAGGATCGCATACAATAATAATGTGGTAAACATTATTATTATGCTACCATTAGTCACTAATGAATAGACGCTTTACATAGTAGCTGTCATCCTGAAAGCATTCCATAACTTGAGCAGAGGCCGGGTAATTAAATAACTTGTTTAGTGCCAAAGGTCTTAGACCTAGGTGTTCTCAACCTTTAAAATTGGAACACTGCGTGTTTTTAAGGTACTAAGTGACATCGTGAATAAGGCAGTGGATTGAAATAAAATTTTGGATGAGGGTACCGGGATTTGCTCTTGTTAAGAATATTTTCGGGGTAGGAAGCAAACATCGTATGTGAGAGAGAGAGAGACTGCATTTCCAATAGACATTCTCTTGAAATATAATGACCCTTACCTGTGGAAGAGATGCTTGCAAAAACTTCTTGCAGCGAAGGTAGCAACGTGGAGGGCTCGGCCTTCCAAATGTTCTGCAGCAAGTTACTCACTTTTGTTACCTGGGAGACATATTCCCGCAGCTCTTTCTCCTGGGTGGACACGCACTGGAAGTGGCCTATCGTTCGAACCAGCTGTTGACAGAAGGTGATGGACAATTTCCCTTTGGGGATGCACTGCACGAAGTCGGTCAGAAGGTCGCTTAGTCGGGCGCAAAGCTGCGGCTCGGGCCTCTCACACACCATCCGTAACACTTCTACCTGCAGCAGGCTGAAGAGGTCCAGCACCGACGGGCAGCTCATGATCAGCTTCAGGCCGTTGTGAATGTAGTCCAGGATGGCTACATCTTTCCTGTCGAGCGAGTGGTAGCCCTGCTGAAGGAGGCCCAACACGAAGGTCTTGTTGAAGAATGACTCGAACTCTGGCCGGTGGTACCGTGCGTAGGCCTCCAGCACCTGGTGCCCCACTTGTCGCTGGAAAGGGTCCTGGCCCTCCAGGATGAGCCGGGTCGTCAGGTCAAACATGGCCTCGCACTGCGCCTCGTCTAGCCAGTGCTCCGCCGACTCCACCACCTTCCGCACAATCACCCGCTTGAGAGGCAGCGGGTGCGAAGAACTCACCAGGCCCTCCAGGATCTTGTCCATTGTCGCCACTCTGCAAGGCCAGGGCCAGGGGATAAGGAGCGGGCGGCGGGAGCCCCGAGGTGGGGCAGGAGAGCACCGGGGCGGAGGTGAACTTGGAGCGGAGCAGCAGCGGGACGGGCCACCGCCACCGCCGCCTCAGCAGCCACATTTATCGGCTAGGGCGGCCCATCCAAGCCGGGGAGGGAGCAGACGCGACACCACCTGCGGCCGGCCTAAGGCCCCAGCGGTCCGGACTCGGTCGCCACCCCGGGCCCGCGCGCGGTCCCCCTCGGCATCCGCGC
>PVJS01064581.1:0-10193 GCA_004027185.1 Glis glis | reverse complement strand
GCGGTACTGGGGATTGAACCCAGGGGCATTCTACCTCCGAGCTCTACCCCCAGCCCTATGTTTTACTCTTTATTTTTGAAACAGGGTCTCACTAAGTTGCAGAGGGCCTCACTAAGTAGCTGAGGCTGGCTGTGAACCCGGATCCTCCTGTCTCAGCCTCCCAAGTACTGGGATTACAAACGTGGGCCACCACACCCGGCAACTATTGGACATTTCTACCAGTAAGATCTCAACATCCACTTTTCCATACCCTTTTCAGCATTTGGTGTTGCCACTATTTTTTATTTTTCCTTAAATTTTAGCCATTCTGGTAGATGTATAGGAATCTCTCAATGTGGTTCATTTCTCTAATGACTAATGGTGTTGAATTTTTCATGAGCTTATTTGCTGCCTGCACGTCCTATTTGCTAAAATGTCTGTGCATTTCTTTTGCCCATTTTCAAACTGGATTCCTTATGACTACTGAATATTAAACAGTCTTTATATATTTTATTTTATTAATTTTTTTTGTACTGGGGATTGAACCCAGAGGAATTCTACCTCCAAGCTTCACTCCCAGCCCTTTCTATTTAGAAGCAGGGTCTCGCTAAGTTGTTGAGGGTCTTACTAACTTGCTGAGGCTGGCCTTGAACCTGCTATCCTCCTGTCCTAGCCTCCAAGTATTGGGATTATAGTCATGCGTCACCATGCCCAGCTTCAAGATTGTTTTAGCTGTTCTATAGCCTGTGAATTTTATTCAATTGATAGGAATTTTATTCAATCAATTGATAGGAATTCAATCAATCAATAGGAATTTTATTCAATTGATAGGTCAAAGCCAGGTGTAGTGGTGCAAGCCTGTAAACCCAGTACCTGGGAGGCTGAGGCAGGAGGATTGTAGGTTCCAGATCAGCAATTTAATGAGACTCTCAGTAACCTAGGGAGACCCTGCTTCAAAACAAAAAAAAGAAAAAAGAAAAAAGAACTGGGGGTATAGCTCAGAGGTAAAATGCCCCTGGGTTCCATCCCCCCCACACACACACACTTGATAGATAAATAAATTTTGGGGAAAACTAATAGCCTCACTATATCTATATTGAATCTCTTTCCTTTTAAAGCATGCTTCCTCCTAATCCCTTGTAACAGTACACTTTTCTGAATGCTTCACTAACCGTATACTGCCTGTCAGACTCATCTTCCTCTACCTAGATGTTAAATATCAAAGTTTCTTAAAGTTCAACTTTGGGTTTTCTTTCTCCCTATTATGTTCTCAAAGAGTGAACTCATCAGCACCCATTTCTACCCATTTCCTCAGTGACCATCAAAACAAAAACAAAAGAAGAATCTCATTTAAACTTATTTCTACAACCTAATTCCCTTCAGACCTGTAGACACTGTGTTCATTTGCTTAATTGAACTCTCTGCTTAAATGTCCCAGAAACACCCCAAACTCAACTTTCCCCAAACTAAACCATTGGCACTCCCACTCATCCGCCCTCATGCAGTGTTCTCTAACCACCACTTACATATGTAGCAATCCTATTCTTTCCATTCCATCGAATCTCAACTGCATCTGCTAGTTTTTTCCTCCTAAATATGTCTTGAATCTGAGAGTTTTCTATAGCTCTACTGCCACCTTTTTAAAACAAGTTACCATAATACTTTTCTTGGATTACTACAATAGTCTCTTAATTAGTTTTCCCATTTTCCTTGGCTATACTCCTGCTCAATCTATTTTACATTCTGCAAAGAAAACTTCCTCAAAGAAATTATATCACCTCCATTCACACACACTCTCTTCACTCCTTTATTCTCCTAGATCAGTGAATATTTCTCTTATGATAAAGATAAAATCAGTATTTTAAAAATAATTTCTGAGCTCTCTGGAAAGTAGGAAACATGTTCTGGGCTGTGGATATAGTGCAGTGGTGGAGTGCTTGCCCAGAATACACAAGTCCCTGGGTTAGATCCCTAGCACCATAAAGAGAGAAGAGAGAAGAGAGAGAGACAGAGAGAGAGAGAGAGAGAGAGAGAGAGAGAGAGACAGAGACAGAGAGACAGAGAGACAGAGAGACACAAAATCAAAACCAAAAACAAGTAATGGCATCAAACATAACAAACAATATGGAAGGAAACAAACTAAAATTAAGGCTACTTAAGATAATGAAAGTAGGAATTCACAGTTTGGGAGAGTAGGATTTAAACAGAGAAAAAGAAAACCAGGCCTTGAGAAAACCAGGCCTTGGGACCACTTGATAGGAGGGCATAAGCCTGAAACCTTTGTATAAAGCTGCAATTCTTAGAAGAATCACACAGTAGTGAAAGGGTTAGTTAAAAAGAAAAAAAACCCTTGCCAGTAAGGCAAAGAGAGATAAGGAGGAAAATGTCTGCCCTGCCATAGCCGCAAGGCTTCCAGAGGGATGTTTTCCTGAGAATCTGTAATCAATGACCAACCCTCATTAAGCACAGGATTGAAACGTACAGTACTAGTGGAGAAACTCCACGCCATAATTGAAGTGATCCCAGGCTGGAAGCGTACCACTCCCCAGCAGACAGGAAGATGTCAATCTGTTCTAGAAGAAATCAGCCTCACTCCTGCCTCTCCAAATTCCCACAGATGATCTCCAGCCACATACAAACTCCCAACCAAGACATTACCAACGATGTAGCAAATAAACATGCGTGAAACTCAGGGGAAAGGACAAGAATACATTAAGATTCTAGAAACACGGAGTAATCAGATTCCAAATATTATGCAATCATGCACAACGTTTCAATAAACAAAGGCAGAATAAAAATTGAGCAAGGAACAAATGACTGTAGACATGACCTACTGTGGGCTTATGAGAGAAACGTCAAAACATATCCCCATGAGTTAGAAAAAAGCAGAGGTGCAGAATACTATCTGACATCAAGTGCTATGTAACGGACCAGATCTTCACACAACCAAGTGGATAGGACTGAAGAATGGTACTGTCTGTGACAAGATGGTACTGTCTGTGACAAGATGGTACTGTCTGTGAAAAATTCTGTCTGTGGCCAAACAGTAACCAACAGAATGAGGTATAGAGAGTGCTTCTTCCTAAAAATGCGGGTGCTCAAATATTCTATTTTGCCAGGATCCATCCAAATCATTGATAGATAGGTGACACATTAGAATGGTTGTTCTTAGCAGAAGGGAAATAGAAATGGTAAATGAGGATGAAAAAAGGAAATAAATGAAATAAATAATAAATGACAGTGGTGAAAGTAGACACAGATGTCAGAAAGGGTGGATTGATGAAGTGTAGCCAGCTCAGTCCTCCACACTGGAGGACCTCTGCAGAAGAGCAATGAAATGGAGGGGCGTCCTTCAGAGGGTCAGCACACCCCGTGCTTTCCTGGATCCCACTCTGAAAGGTGTGTGGCATGTCAACCATCCTTAGCTGGAGGGTTCCACTCAGAAGTGTGCAGCACATGTTATGAATTGTTTCTACGGCCAAGACAGTGTCTATGTTTCCTCTAATATTTCACTCAAAAGCCTTCAACTGGTCAATAAAGATATATTCAATGTGTTCATCAACAAATGTTATGTATTATTAAAAGTGCTTAACTTCCTTGTTATATTTAAAATAGTGTATGGTGTTAAATCATGAGTGTTATTTTAAAGTTAATTTCATGAGGTTAATTAGTATTACTGATTAAAATAGTTGATAAGTCACACATCATAGAAGTTCTGACCCTGCAGCTCTAACTCTGCTTTTCATAGTTTAGTTTTGAGCCAACTCCTCCCTTTTATCTGATCGTCACTCACCATAGCCTCACCCAAACACGCATGAAGCCATATTTACTGTGAAAAACAACACCCCCAGCCTGGGAAATTATCTTTACCTCCACTGCAATTTATAAAATCTTAAAAAATCAGAAGTTTGATTTTCACATACATTACCTGACCTCTATTGTTTGACCTTTCTTAATTTTGTCATTCCCTTACCAAAGTGAATGAATTTAAGGAGAAAGACTGTCTTTCATAACACATAAACAGAAACAAAAGATGAATAAATAAATGGAAACATTATGTTAAGTGAGATTAGCCAGTCACAGAAAGTGAAGGGTCATATGTTTTCTCTAATATGTGCAAGCGAGGGAGTAATACAAGAGCGACTCCAGATAATGGAGGAGAAACCTCAGTGGAGCCAGGGAGGTGGTCTAAGGAAGGGGAAGGGGAAGAGTGAGGTTCATTAATGGAAATTCTACCATCGACTATGTGTACATATGTGACTATACCAACGTCAACCTCAGTACTCTGTATTGGGAAGGGCAGAAATGGGGAGGTGGGGGCACCACCAAGTGCTGTGTGCATGTATGCCACTGTCAACATGATTTACATTATGATGTGAGACTAAAATGCACCAATAAAAGCCCATTATAAAAAAAGAAATTACATGAAAAAAATAAAATAATATGTTTACATTTCATTGTATAATTCAGGTTATGTTTAAAAACTTGAATCTTTTCAAATGGATTAAAATTTTTAATTTTTAGGTGACTCTTCTATGTCCTAAGAGTTCTCTCAGTTCATTGAAATTGTTTGACTTAGTTTAATATGGAAGAAACAAAGCCCAGGATAATTTTAAAAGATAAAGCTAAAAAAGTTAAAAATCAATTAGACAGCTTCTCTTAAATGTGGCAATGTTCTTCTGTATCATTTCACTCTGCATTGGGTTATAAGTCAAAATTAAAAAAATATCGAGATGCCTATGAATAGAGATTTTAAACTTTTAACTGTGACATTTTTATCAACCTGACTTGGAATGTCCAAACTGCTTTCATCTTAAGATACCTTCCAATTATTATATTACTTTATTTAATAAGTATGTATTAAGAGGTTACTGTGCTCCAGGTGGTATTTTAAGCTAGTGGGGATACAGCTATGAGCAAGATCAATAAAGTTCCTGTCTTGGCTCATCTTGTGTTGCTATAACAAAGCATCTGAGGCTAGATACACTATAAGGACAAGAAGTTTATTAGCTCTCAGTTCTGGAGATTCGTGAGGTATTCAGCTCTCGTGAACACCTCATGGCTAATGGTATCACAGTGGCAGAAGCACATGTGGAGGAGACTACCTGGTGAGACAGGAATCCAGAGGCCAGGAGCGGTCAGAGTCTCTCTTTTTATAACATCTCATTCTTGCAAGACCTAACTCACTTCTGAGAGATGTTACCTACTCTGTAAGGACAGCATTAATCCATTTTTGAGGGTGAAGCACTCCCCCCACTTAGTTACCTTCTACTAGGCCCCACCATCTCAACACCACCCGGCTGGGGACCAGACTTCTAGCACATGAACCTCAGGGGGACACACCAACACCATATCCAGTCCCCATCCTCATTAGACTTAATTTCTGGTGATTAGAAAAAACAAAGTAAAGTATATTAATGTGATTCAAATGTTTATGCCCTCTTCCCCCAAAATTCATGTGTTGAAATCCTTACCCACCAAAGTGATGGTATCAGGAAGGGCCTTTGGTCGTGAGGTGAAGCCTTCAGAAATGGGATTAGTGCCTCATAAAAGAGGCCCAGAGCCTTTCTTTACACCCCCCAAAATGTGAGGGTGGAGTGAGAAGAGGCCTGTCTATGGGCAAGTGGCCCTCATCCGACAATTTGCCAAGGCCTTGAGCTCGGACTTTCTCAGCCTCCATCACTGTGAGAAAGGAATTTCTATTATTTTAAAACCACCTATTTTGTTATAGCAACTGAAACAGACTGAGACACATATATACATAATGTCAAGGAGTAGTGAGTGCTCCAAAGAAAATAATCATGTAGGCGCAGTGGGGAGAGAGAGGTTCAAGTGGGAGCGCTTCAGGAAGGTGGCCCGTGATGCCTCCACAGGGACTGGCTTCTGGCCAGAGACCTGAAAAATGAGTGTTAAGTCCTTCGAATTCTGAGGTAAGAACAAACCTGCAAATGCTTTTTTTTAATGATTATTGGTGGGTCTAAAGATCCAACTTGTGAAATAATGTGGAATAGAAAAGCAGACCTCACATTTTTTAGAAAGATAAAAATCAACTTCCTGTTATGGCATGACAAGTCATGGGATTTGAAAATCACATAGACATAAACACTCACTTCGATGGATCTGTGCCAGGGAAAAGTACGAATCCTTACCAAGCAAATGACATGCACAGATAAGAGCTAATGCAATCAACAAGCTTTTAACAAAGGAGAGAAATAGTCCTAGGTCGCAAATTGATGGAAAGCACATTTTCTCCAGGTTTTTGAACTGGGTTCTGACCATCTGCAAAAGTGAAAAATTACTGGTAGAAAATGTTGATGGCTAAACATGAAACAATGAAAGGAAGTCTCAGCCGGTGTCCCAGCCCTGAGACTGCACGAGCTTTTCCAGCACCCAAGGTAACTGAGACACAGCCAGGCAATCCTTCCACTCGTAAATTCAGTCAGAATAGCTCGGTATGAAGCCATCCACGTTTTTGAAATTAGGATTTGTGGAAATCAGGTAGCTTAATAATACAAAATATGTATTTAAAAATGTATAGAGCAATTGAAGAATCTCACTTTGTGTTTTTAGAAGAGTAGATAGTATTTCAAAATTCTTTTATCCAAATTATATATTTTTCAGAAATGTGTTCTTTCAATTTTCTATTTTTATGAACTTTGCCAATAATGTTAAAAGGTGAATATAACTGTTGAAATGTGAGCCCTTTCTGCCTTTCTTAACCCCTTTTCAATTTACTGGATTATGTGGAAATAAACTTTAGCAAAATTATTGTAGAGGAGAGTCTCCATATTGGCATTGTGCCTTCTCTAAAGTTTCTATAGCATTCTGGTATTCTCTTTTAGATTGTTAATTGTATGCATTTAATTTCATTAAATTCCTAATTAACTCCAATCCATCAAAATTGAGAAAATGAGCAGAAACAATCTCATTTTTGGAGAATTAGGACTGTATAAACGGATATGGGATGTGTCATTTTTTTCCTGATTTTCCTAAAACTTCTCAGGAATGTATTAAACACTTCACAGATATGATCCCTGCCTCACACCAAATCATATTCTAGTGACTTAGGGTTAATGCAAGAGTTATGAAGAGTTCGTGCTAGAAATATTCAAAGATTGAGAAAACTAGAACACTGAATGCATTTTAATGCAGTTATTAAATGCAATTTGCACTATTATTCCCAATTGCAATGGCTCCCCAGGGCTCACAGGATCCCATATAAGGGATTAACGCTCACAAACATACTATTGAAATTTCAACTCACCTACATCTCCTGAAAGGTTTCACTTTCATGTAACTCTTTCCTGTATCAGCTCTCTCAGACATCTCCCTGAGAATTAAATTCCTGCAATCACTGTACCCCTGAACACAGTTCTTCACATTCTGCTGCAATTGAAAACTTTGCAATTACGTTTCCTCTACCTGATTTTAAGTAGATTCCTTCAGTGTCAAAACCACCTTCTTCATATTTAAATACCAAGTAAGAAGGTAACAAAAATTACATAAAACTTACACTTGAGTGTTTATGGAAGAAATTAATGAAATAACTTTTCAAAAATAATATCCCAAAGAGAGGAAGAAATATGTCAAGAATTTGGATAAGTAACTGAGATTTTATAAACAAAGGGTGTTAGATAAACTTCACTATCCTTGAATAGAATATGGAATTCTGAACCCCCTCCCCCATTTACTATATAAATATGGTCTTCAGGCATTGGAAGTAGTCTATTTCTCAATCAACTATAAATTTCACCCAAAGCTCTGTAGCTGAGCCTTTGGTCTCTTCCTCTGTATGTTAGTAGGGGTGGGGAAACACCCAGAAAAAGCCAATGGACCCAAAGCAGCTTTGGGGTGGCTCGGAGGAGGGCACTTAGTAACTTAGCTGAGGAAATGACGAGAAGGAAATTGTTTTGTGTCTGGGGAACCATGTGGAATTCCAAGATAAGGAAAACAGTTGCTAATTTGAGTATAAAAGCAGGAAACATGATACACTTATTTCCTTTTATGCAAACACAAGTATATGAGGGTTGTGTGAAAATTATTTTTCTCCTGCTGAACCACAGAGACATAGAATTGAACTGCTCCTTTTGGACACGCTGGCTCTCCTTTCTGTCTTCTCTTTCTTGTGGATATTATGGCCAATAACACAACAAGTTTAGGGAGCCCATGGCCAGAGAACTTTTGGGGTAAGGTATTTCCTTTGACCATTTTAAATTTAAATTAAGAGTATTGTATAATTTCTTACAACATTGGACATCTCTGAGACATTTTGTTTACTGTAAAATGATTAAAGTTTTCATAGATCTATTACAGGAAATATATTCATATATAAGATTGTCTATAGAGTGGGCCACAGAGACATTAAAAATCTGGGCAACAGGTATAGATTTTGGCTGGCATTTCAAAGTATAATTAGAAAATAATGAGAATTTTAAAATGAGAATAAAAATTTAAAAAATAAGGTGGAAGTAATTGCTGTATGGAGTAAGACAATATGTTTTTTGTTGGAAAAATTATATTTTATTTGTCTGAAGGTTATGGGTTTTGTGGATTATTTAATAAAACCAAGATGTTGTACAGAGATCATTGTAATTTATGTTGTCAGTTTATACTCTAATTTCTAAAGCAAATCTAAATAATAAATCTGTACTTGAATGAATTAAGAGTGTGGTAATAGATAAAGTATGGAATGCTGTTATGATATTAGAAAAGATTAAGTGGAAATAATATCACATAGAGCATTACAACGGAAGCCTGTCACGGGGGGGAAGAGGAACAATACCAAAGTGTGCTTGGGCTGAGTTCAGTCCCAGCTACAAGTTGACAGTGGCGGCTGACACTGACTAAGAGCAGGAAGGGGCTGAAGTCAAAGCTACCAGTCGCTCCAGGCCAGAGGTCCAGGGAAGAAGGGACAGGACATGAAATTGACATGTCTCTCCAGTTCAGAGAAATTTATATGTAAACGGGACAATGTGAGTTACACCCAGGAAAAAAAAAAACTAAGGGAAAAAATGGAGTTTATAAAGAGATCTAAAGCCCTATTATGTGTTCAGAGCAAGTTTCTAAGCCTCTCAAAAAAACTATTTCAGAATACTGCTGTGATTCAAGGTGAGGTTTGGGGAACTATCTGGTAAAGTGAATGACAGTGGGTGGCTGTCCCCAGAAACCTGGCCTAATTGACCAGCATCACAGAAATTTGCATGAAAGGAATTAATCCTTTTTAATCAATAACCATTTCTGTTTGCTTCAGTCTTGAAGAGGAGATTAATTGATGAACACTGGAATAAGATTATATAATAAAATTAGTGAGCAGAAAATAAGTTATGTTGCATATTGTAGAGAATGGCTTTAGTAATAGACAATAAGCTTTTGAACTTCAGGGGTCTAATTACATATTTATGATAATATTAATTGCTATCCTCAATTATACAAAAATAAATAGGCAAACCACATGCTGAAAATTAGGGAAAATGTGTCTAAGTTAAATTCATCATTATGAAATGAGTAATGATAAGTTATTCAAAAGTAAAGTAACTCATCAATACATAAAGGTCAGGTTTATTTTTTCAAACCATTCAGAATTAAGGTTTATGTAAGGAAAATAACTCATTATCCACTGGCCAAAACATGGATAAATCATCATTAAAATAAACCTGAAATTAATAAGAAAATGTTTAGTTGGAGTCTATCCCTTGCTTCTAAAATTTATGTATTTTTAATAAAGAAATTTGTGCTTAAGAGGAGATTCAAGCTTATGTCATAGGCCCTAAAGTTCCTGTCTCTTGGCATGAGAATATGATAGAAAATAGATGGGAATTAAAAAATAAGAACAGTGTCACTTTGATAAGTATTTAAAAACAAATGCAAATATGGTGGACAGATAAAATGATGGGAAAATAGGTGAAAGATTGCATTTTTGCTTCTGGGGTAAAAAAATATCAAGCATGAGCCGGGCGTGGTGGCGCACGCTTGTAATCCCAGTACTTTGGAAGGCGGAGACCGGAGGATCAGGGTTCGCAGCCAGCCTCTGCTCTCTCTCTCTCTCTCTCTCTCTCTCTCTCTTCCTGTCTCTCTCTCTCTACTTAGTGAGACCCTCTGCAACTTTGTGAGACCCGGTTTCAAAATAAAGTATAAAAAATAGGGCCGGGGGTGTAGCGAGCGCGGAGGTAGAACGCCCCTGGGTTCAATCCCCGGTACCGCAAAAAAAAAAAAAA
>PVJS01064580.1:0-10193 GCA_004027185.1 Glis glis | reverse complement strand
AAAAAAAAAAAAAAAAAAAAAAAAAAAAAAAAAAAAAAAAAAAAATCGGGCTGGGGGTGTAGCTCTCTGGGTTCAATCCCCAGTACCACACACACACATACACACACAAAAGAAATCGGAAGCAACAATTAAGAGAACCAGAAATGCCAAAATGGTAGCATTAGGTAGGTGGGGCAGAGCAGGAGGTGGGAAAGTTTGAGACCAAAAGAAGTAAAACAACCTGATTTGCAAAAATGGTCAGTAAACCACAGAAAACAGATGTGGATGTAAAACGCTTCACAAAGCCAGGTGTGGTGGCGCATGCTTGTAATCCCAGTACTTTGGGAGGCGGAGACTGGAGGATTCGGGTTTGCGGCCAGCCTCAGCTCTCTCTCTCTCTCTCTCTCTCTCTCTCTCTCTCTCTCTCTGTATCTCTCTCTCTACTTAGTGAGGCCCTCCACAACTTTGTGAGACCCGGTTTCAAAATAAAAGTATAAAAAATAGGGCCGGGGGTGTAGCACAGAGGTAGAATGCCCCTGGGTACAATCCCCGGCACTGCAAAAAATAAAAATAAATAAATAATAAAACACATGGCAGTCTGAGGCCACTGAGGTGATGACTCAACACATCTTAACTACTGAGACATCAGCAGGATAACTAATACACAGCGTGATTACCCAGAATCACTAAAACACCTAAACTATACTTAGTGTAATCTAGAATGACTTCCTGAAACTGGATAAAGTCTTCATTCTTTAAAAGCATATGTGAATGGGAGGCTGAGACCAGAGGATCCGGGTTCGCGGCCAGCCTCAGCTACTTAGTGAGGCCCTCTGCAACTTAGTGAGACCCTGTTTCAAAATAAAGAACAAAAATTTGGGCTGGGGGTGTAGCTCAGAGGTAGAATGCCCTGGGTTCAATCCCCAGTACCCCCAAAAATAAACTAAAATAATAAATAAATAAAATAATAAATGTGGAAAATGACTATTTTCCAACTTACTAGAGATGAAAAATTAAAGTAGATACTAGTTAGGCATTCCTAATACAAAATCCTTATTTTGGACCCATTTACAATTCTGCTGTAAAGCCTCCCTGTGAATATATGTGTGTTTATAGTTATAAACCCTAACTCATATGCTATATATCTACATATTTCATCAACTATTACATAAAAAAAACAAATCCCTTTAAAATGGGGAAAGCAAAAGTAGGGGTTATATAATAAGTTATAAAATTCTATTAGATTACAGTTTTAGCCGGGAGTGGTGGCGCATGCTTATAATCCCAGTACTTGGGAGGCTGAGACAGAAGGGTCCGGGTTCGTGGCCTGCCTCAGCTACTTAGTGAGGCCCTCTGCAACTTTGTGAGACCCGGTTTCAAAATAAAGAATAAAAAATAGGGCTGCGGGTGTAGCTCAGAGGTAGAATGCCCCTGGGTTCAATCCCCAGTACCGCAAAAAAAAAAAAAAAATTAGTTTTTAGACAGTACTTTTTAAACATTTTTTATTATAATTTATTTTGGCAGTACTGGGGGTTGAACCCAGGGCCCTGCACATTGCTAGGCAGTGCTCCACCACTGAGCTACATCCCTAGCCCTTTTTATTTTATTTCATTTTTATTTGGTGCACTGTAATTTTACATCATATTGGGGTACAAAGTGTCAGATAAATACATGCACACAGCTTTGCTGTTTATTTGCAGCAAAGCTTGAAAAGCTTTTGGTCTACTTCTGTACTTACCCAGGTAGGTTAATTTCACTTCTTTTCTGTCCATGGCGATCAAAGATTTTCACAATATGATCAGCTCTGAAAGCAATTAGAATATAGAGATATGATTTGGTTGTTTCTTTTCTTTATCAATGTATATTAAAGAATTAAGTTGTCGGTCAAGTGACTTCAACATTTTCTCACAATAGTTTCATAATTGGAATCTAAAAAGTGTTATTACACCAAGGAAAAGGTTCTATGAACTGTGATGTTAATGGAGATGAATGATTCTTTTTCAGACCATACCATCGTCCCACGAGCACTTCTGCTGAAGGGCTGGTTTGGTTATGTGGGCACAGAACAATCACTTCAAACATTCACTGGTATGCCGGGCGTGGTGGCGCACGCTTGTAATCCCAGTACTTGGGAGGCTGAGACCAGAGGATCCGAGTTCACGGGCAGCCTCAGCTACTTAGTGAGGCCCTCCGCAACTTCACGAGACCCGGTTTCAAAATAAAGTATAAAAAATAGGGCCAGGGGTGTAGCTCGGAGGCAGAAGGCCCCTGGGTTCAATCCCCGTACCGCAAAAACAAACAAACAAACAAAAAAACATTCACTGGTTTCTTACCCTGTTGCTGCAAGGAAGTTTCCCGATGTGTTTTGCCAGGCAAACTGTATTGGTGCACCAAGCCAACTCTTCTCCAGCAGTGAGAAAACACGCTAAAAAACAAACACAATTTTTATATTTTCAAAACATATACAATAAAGGGTTGGTCTGGAAAGATGTCAAAATATGATCATGAAAACAGTAGGATTCAGGACCATGGAAACTGATGTTAGTGCTTATCCAAAAAAGTTAGCAATAAAACAAACAAAATCCACCAACCAGCCAAACACAAGTACTTGATTGATGCAGTATGGGCCTCAAGATATAGGAGACTGTTACAAAACTTTTTTGTCTTTTTTTTTTTAATGGGATTTTGGTATGTAGCCCAGACAGGCTTTGAATTTGTGATCCTTCTGCTTCAGCCTCCCAAGTAGCTGGGATTACAGGCATGTGCAATCAGGCCTAGCTAAACTTTGTTGCTTTTGAATGTTAACTTTTTAAATATGTATAATTTTAGTTTTATACATGAAGATTAAAATAATATAAACTTGGATTTGATTAATTATCCATGAATTTGGGGGGGTTAAATTTAACAAAATTGTTATTCTAAAAATCCTACATGCCTATAATCCCAGTATTTGGGAGGCTGAGACAGGAGGATTGTGGGTTCAGAGCTAGCCTCAGAAATTTAGTGAGTCCCTCAGTAACTTAGTGACACTGTTTCAAAAAAATAAAAATACGGCTGAGGGTGTAGGTAAGAGATAGATTTCCTCTGGGTTCAATCCCTAGTACCCTCCCCCAAAAAATCCTAAATGATTTTTTTTTTTTTGCAGTACTGGGGATTGAACCCAGGGGCGTTCTACCTCCGCGCTACACCCCCAGCCCTATTTTTTTTATACTTTATTTTGAAACCAGGTATCACGAAGTTGTGGAGGGCCTCATTAAGTAGAGAGAGAGAGAGAGAGAGGGAGAGAGAGAGAGGGAGAGAGAGAGAGAAAGAGAGAGAGAGAGAGAGAGAGAGAGAGAGAGAACCCGGATCCTTCGGTCTCTGCCTCCCAAAGTACTGGGATTACAAGCGTGCGTCACCACGCCCGGCTATGAGTTTTAATATAGACATAAAAATGTCTATACTTTATTCAAAATTATTTTCTTCCTTTATCTACTAGTTATATTTACTTCTTCATTTTACTTGCTGATTGGTAGTTTATCAACTGAAAAATCTTTCTTTTCATTCATACAATCTAGAATTGTAGTGTCCAATATGGAAGCCACAAACCACATGTGGCTACTCAGGATTTGAAATATGGGTGATCCAAATTTAGATGTGCTATAAATATAAAAACACACCATATTTCAGACTACAGAAAGAGTATAAACTACCTCTGATAATTTTTATATTGATTACATGTTGAAACAACACTTTGGGTATGCTGGGTAAGATAAAAAATATATTACTAAAATTAATTTCATCCATTTCTTTAAAGATTTTTAATATGGCTGCTAAAAATGTGAAATTACATTGGCTCACATTATGCTTATATCAGACAGTGCTGATCTAGAACGTCTAGAAACATGAGCTTGACTAAGTGAAAAATAGATTTTTGTGTGTGTGTGTATGTGGTACTGGGGATTGAACCCAGGGGCATTCTACCTCTAAGCTACAGTCCTCCAGCCCTATTTTTTACTATTTTATTTTGAAACAAGGTCTCTCTAAGTTGCTGAGGGTCTTGCTAAGTTGCTGAGGCTGGTCACGAACCTGTGATCCTCCTGTCTCAGCCTCCCAAGCACTGTGATAGTAGGATTACAGGCCTATGCCATCATGCCCACCTAAATATTTATTTTTATTTTTATTTATTTATTTATTTATTTTTTGCGGTACAGGGGATTGAACCCAGGGGCCTTCTACCTCCGAGCTACACTCCCAGCCCTTTCTTTCTTTTTCTCTCTCTCTCTTTTCTTCTTTCTCTCTCTCTCTCTCTCTCTCTCTCTCTCTCCTTCCTTCCTTCCTTCCTTCCTTCCTTCCTTCCTTCCTCCCTCTCTCTCTCTTTCTTTCTTTGGTACTGGGGATTGAACCCAGGGGCATTCCACCTCTGAGCTACACACTCAGCCCTATTTTTTATTCTTTATTTTGAAACAGGGTCTCACTAAGTTGCAGAGGGCCTCATTAAGTAGCTGAGGCTAGCCGCGAACCTGCAATCCTCCTGTCTCAGCCTCCCAAGTACTGGGATTACAAGCGTGTGCCACCATGCCGGGCTAAATAATTAGATTTTAATGTTAAATTATAGATTAAACAATGATGACCATAGCTAGGCATCATAGTATCATCATATCTAGTATCTATAAAGTTTAGATGCAACTACAGGAGACTTGAGTCTGAGTGGCAACACAAAGCTCTTTCAATGCTCAAAATTATCCACCAATGAAGCTGGGAGTAGTGGCCCACGCTTGTAATCACAGTACTTGGGAGGCTGAGACAGGAGGATAGAAGGTTCTGGGCCAGCCTTCGCAACTTAGTGAGACGGTGTTTCAAAATAAAAGAATAAAATAGGGCTGGAGGTATAGCTCAGAGGTAGAATGCCGCTGGGTTCCATCCCCAGTACCAGAAACAAAAACAAAAAAACAACAATGAGCATTTTCTATGCTAAAGATTAGACAAAATCCACCTCTATTGAAAGCAGGTGTGCTACAATTATAAATGAAAGTAGATACCTGCTTTAATCACAGGTGCACTGGGGTTGTGTATAGGATAGAGACACGAGTACAAAAAGTATTTAAAAGTATCTTACTTTTGCAATTTTGTGACTATACTGCCCTAGAACCTTTTCATGCAAGCAAGAGTCCTTAAACTTGAATTTCATTACCTTCAATGGCAGGCCTCCCTTTAGCTGTGATCCTACATACTATTTTTTTCCCCATGGAGTTCTATAGATGCTCTAGGTACAATGCAGAGGGAAAAAGTACTAGTTGTACAACCAGAAACCCAAAATTTAAACTTTGCTTCTCGCTTATTAACTGTAGGACTTTAATGCAAGTAGCTGAAATTGCCTCAAGCACAGAATTCTCAACTGCAAGTCGAACCCCATAAATTGTGAAGAGCTTTAGAAATGTGACTTATGGTCACCAGTCTGTCGATTCCAATTTCCATGCTAATAGCAAGAAGCGTTAGGACATCTAAAATATTTATTATGACACTGGGGATTGAACCAGGGGCATTCTGCTTCTCTACTACACCTCCAGCCCTATTTTATTTTTTTATTTTGAAACAGGGTCTCGCCAAGTTGCTGAGGCTGGCCGTGAACCTGTGATCCTTCTATCTCAGTCTCCCAAGTACTGAGATTACAGGCATACGCCACCACCCCCGGCTCTAAAATAACTTTAAAATTAGGCTACCCAGTTCTTTGCCAAAGAAGGGCAGGAGTATTGTTGCGGTAAATTGCAACGTCGAGGCAGCTGTAGCCAGTGACCCGAGAGTAGGGTTCACGAGAAGCCCAAGACTAGAAAACCTGCGTGCAGATGATGCGCATGAACTCGACACCGGAGGGTGCAGATTTCTCCGTGAATAGTGTCCCCTTGCTACCAGGGGATCTGTAAATTGGACCAGTCACAGGCAATGCAATTTAAGCCTATTCTCTGGGAGACTTTTTATTCTTTTTAGGGAGCCGGGAAGTGCACGGCTTGCAGGACTTTAGCTGCCAGTAATGAGGCAGCTCGTGTTAACACCGCATCAATCCAACTTCATCGCAACCCGCTCTTTCCGTCGTGAAGTTCGGTGTCTCCAGACCAGTCTGCTCGTTTCTGGCTGTGGCGGGGTTCCTTCTTCCCGCACCACTTCTCCTTGGTTAGCGGTCCCAGAAATGAGGCCTCCCTCTCCGCCTTCTGCTATTTTCTTTCCTTTCCCC
The DNA here is from genome assembly GCA_004027185.1 of Glis glis. Classification (NCBI taxonomy): domain Eukaryota; kingdom Metazoa; phylum Chordata; class Mammalia; order Rodentia; family Gliridae; genus Glis; species Glis glis. The sequence continues at coordinate 4,003 of PVJS01064580.1, read as the reverse complement.
TGATTTCTTCAACTTCGCCCCTGCCCTTTCCTTCAGTGGGCACCCAGCTCTTTTCCCTGATCCTCGCCCACTCCGGAGGAGAAGGAGGCACAGTCCCTCTCCTAACAGGGACGCTGATCTGGCTGAAGAAAGGGCCCGTGGTCGCGTCTTCCCACATCCCGAGATTTATAAGTTTACCTTCATCTCCAGGCTCCAGCAGCCGCGCGATCCAGTTAGTGCGCAGGCGCACCCAGACTCCTTCAGGAGGGCTACCGCGTTCCCGTCACCCAGGAGACCGCGCGAGCAGCGACCAATCCGCGAGCGCCAGCTGAGGGCGGTGCCTCGAGGGGCGGAGCCGCGCTGGGGCCCTCCTCCAGGAAAGGTGGGAGGTGAGGGACTGTGATCACGTGGTCGAGGCGGAGCTAAAACCCCGGGAAGTTAGGGATTGCTCGGTCTTGCTGCTCCTCAGCTTCCTGCCTGGGCTCTGATTGGATGAGACCTAGAGACTGCCCCGGGAGGCGGGCTCTGGTCTGGTCTCTGAAAGGCGCCTTCGTAAATTTTGACCCGTGCGTGACTTTGAAGCCAGTGGCAGGCAGATGGGGATCCCAGAAGTTCAAGGAGAGAAAAAAAAAAGCACAGAATGTTGGCTAATAGGCGGGAATCGTCTCATGGGCCAACTATTCCTATACAGTCCATCCAGAGAGGATTTGGACGGCCCGTGTGTCATCTTTTTTTCCTGCAGTTTTCTGGCCCAAATGGATTGAGGTGTGAGAGGCAGTTTTTTTTAAGTTTTCTTTTTATATTTTAGTCTTGTTTTTCATTTCAACTAAGTTGCTCAGCTAACAAAATGGGCAGGGAGAAAAATGAGCTTCTCTTTAGAATTTGAGCCTGGCAGCCTTTCCCGAAGAATTGTGACCTGTCATGGGCTTCATTATTTATAATATGAAAACGCATCTTTTGCACGAGTTTCTGGAAGTGTTGAAACAATTCACCTTTTTCTTTTCTTTTTTCCAACACCAGGTAGGCATTTGACTGGCTTAGAGAAAATAATGATGTAAAATAACCAATGATGGATGTTTGTGCATTTTTAAGTAGTTTGCTGCTTCTTTGCATTGGAATTTCCGTTTGGGTTAATTCCTGATATCCGATCACATGGAATGAAACTAGAAATCAATGGCAGAAAGATAGCTGGTGAATCCCAAATACTCGGAGATTAAACAATGCTTTTTTTTTTTGGTGCTGGGGATTGAACCAGGGGCATTCCACCTCTGAGCTAGACCCCCAGCCCTATTTTATTTTGAAATAGGGTCTCACTAAGTTGTGGAGGGCCTCACCTAATTGCTGACGCTGGCTGCAAACCTGTGATTCTCCTATCTCAGCCTCCCAAGTACTGGGAGGCTCTAATAATGTACTTCTAAATAACATATGGGTTAAAGAAGAAATCTTAAGGGAAATTTAAAAATATCTTGAACTAAATGATGATGAAAGTAAAACTTATCAAATTTTATGGGATCCAGTGAAAGCAGCACATAGAGGGAAATTTATATCACTGAATGTATATTTTAGAAAAGAAGAAAATTAATACGCTAAAATTAATATGCTAAGCTTCCATTTTAGGAAACTAGAAAAATAAAAGAACATTAAATTCAAAGCAAGCAGGAAAAAAGATATGATATAAATCATACCAGAAATCAATGCACTGAAAATAGGAAATCAATAGAAAAAATCAAGAAGACCAAAAGCTGGCTCTTTGAAAAGATAAGCCTCTAACCAGGCTAAGAATGAAGAGTGAAGACACAGCTGGGCGTGGTGGCCCAGGCTTGTAATCCCAGTACTTGGGAGGCTGAGACAGGAGGATCTGGGTTCCTGGCTAGCCTCAGCTACTTAGTGAGGTCCTCAGCAACTTAGTGAGACCCTGTTTCAAAATAAAGAATAAAAAATAGGGCTGGGGGTGTAGCCCGGAGGTAGAATGCCCCTGGGTTCAATCCCCGGTACTGCCAAAAAAATATATAATAATAATAAAATAAAGAATAAAAAATAGGGCTGGGGGTGGAGCTCGGAGGTAGAATGCCCCTGGGTTCAATCCCCAGTATCACACACAAAAAAAGAGTGGAGACACAAATTGCCAATATCAGTAATCTAAATAGCCTATATCTATTAAAGAATTTGAGTCAATCATAGACCTTCCAAAGAGAAAGTACCAGGTTCTGATGGGTTCACTGGTGAATTCTACTAATTGAATTGAACTACTAATTGAATTGAACCCAGGGGCATTCAACCTCCAAGGCACACACCCAACCCTATTTTTTATTCTTTATTTTGAAACAGGGTCTCACTAAGTTGCAGAGGACCTCACTACATAGCTGAGGCTGGCTGTGAACCAGGATCCTCCAGTCTCAGCCTCCCAAGTACTGGGATTACAAGCATGCCCCACCACACCCAGGTTTCAAAATTTTAAAAAAAAAATTTAAAAGGGCAGCTGGGCGTGGTGGCGCACCCTTGTAATCCCAGTACTTGGGAAGCTGAGATAGGAGGATTGCAGGTTCACGGCTAGCCTCAGCTACTTAGTGTGGCCCTCTGCAACTTAGTTAGACCATGTTTCAGCAAGGCCCTCAGCAAATTAGTGAAACCTTGTTTCAAAATAATAAAAAAAAAAAAGCCGGGCGTGGTGGTGCACGCTTGTAATCCCAGTACTTTGGGAGGTGGAGACCGGAGGATCCAGGTTCGTGGCCAGCCTCAGCTGTCTCTATCTCTCTCTCTCTCTCTCTCTCTCTCTCTCTCTCTACCTAGTGAGGCCCTCTGCAACTTCGTGAGACCTGGTTTCAAAATAAAGTATAAAAAATAGGGCTGGGGGTGTAGCACGGAGATAGAACGCCCCTGCGTTCAATCCCTGGTACCGCAAAAAAAAGGGCTGGGGTGTAGCTCAGAGGTAGAATGCCACTGGGTTCAATCCCCAGTACAAAAAAAAAAAAAAAAAAAAATTAAGAACCAGGTACATGATGAAGCCCCACTGGGAAAGGGACTGTGTTCCACTTGTTTTGGAGATATTCATTGAAGAACAACTAATCAAGCAATTATGCAAGTTGTGTGTGCATATGCATGGAGCGGGAGGTAATTCTAGAGAATACAGAGCTCTTGTTTTTATAGTTATGCAATTTAAAATTGCTTATTTAAGCTATAAATAAATGTCTATTATAGCAATTTTCAGAATTTATTTGGAAAAGGAACCCATCATGAAAAAGTAGTATTTGTCAGAACCTTTTTTTTTTTTTTTGAGGTACTGGGGATTGAACCCAGGGGCATTCTACCTTTGAGCTACACCCCCAGCCCTATTTTTTATTCTTTATTTTGAAACACGGTCTCACTAAATTGCGGAGGGCCTCACTAAGTAGCTGAGGCTGGCCGCGAACCTGCGATCCTCCAGTCTCAGCCTCCTAAGTACTGGGATTGTAAGCGTGCGCCACCACGCCTGGCTAGAATCTGCTGTTTAAAACTGGTAAAGACTGCATGAAGGTCAACAGAAAGATACTGAAAACATTAGTAACCTAGTTTGCTGAAAATCAGAAAAATGTGGAGAGAGAGAGAGAATTTCCAGGGTGAAGGAAAAGGAGGATGATGTATGATCATGATGGAAAATAATGTCATCTAATACTAAGTACAGAACTGGGAAGTTTAGGTCGAATTCACGCTTTAAAAATAAATAAATATAGAGCCTGGTGTGGTGGTACACAACTGTGGTAGAACAGAAAAAGTACTAATTGGAAGGCTGCGATTTAGTCCCCCTCCCCGGTGTTACAGGAGAGCATCCCCATAGTCTGACTCCAGGGGCAAAAGGAAGCTCCAAGGCTGATATGCAGGCCTTTGGGAAAGAAACTTTATTATATCTAACAGGCATGTATCAAGCTGTGCCACTTCCCTCCAGTCCCTTTGGCACAGAGTTTGTCTTGTCTCTCCTTTATCAAGCAAATGATTTGCTTACATTCTGGGAGGGACACCCCCCACCCCCCACCCCCCCACTCCCCCA
>PVJS01064579.1:0-10216 GCA_004027185.1 Glis glis | reverse complement strand
ACATGTAGCACTAAGAATGATGTTGGTATAATCTCATATATACACATTGTTTATGACAGTAATTCCATAGATTCACTACTTTCTTCCCCTTCCCCTTCCCTTGTACCCCTTCCCTTGCACCACTGAGGGTTCTCCGTTGTCATTGGAGTCCCTTTTGTGTCCCCACTACTCCCTAAGTTGCGCATACCTTTTTTTCATTTTGAAACAGGGTCTTACTAAGGTGCTGAGGGACCTCCCTAAGTAGCTGAGGCTAACTGCAAATCTGCGACCCTCCTGTCTCAGCCTGCCAGGTACTGGGATTACAGGCGTACACCACCATGCCCGATTGGCATTCTACTTCTGGGCTATACCCCCAGCCCTTTTTATTTTTTACTTTGAAACAGGGTCTCACTAATTTAGCAAACTGGGATTACAGGCCTGTGCCACCACGCCTGGCTATCACCCCATTTCATTTTTATCATACATGTATCATTCTCTGATCATTTCATTTTCTTTATCTTTTTCTTTGTCAATGTGTTTTTCTGTTCTCCCCAAGGACATGAAGTCATATAATGAGTGATCTCTTTTAGTCTACTCAGCAGCTCTTAATCAGGGTTCATTTTTACCCCTCAGGGGATATTCAGCAATGTCTGGAGACATTTGGGTGGGGGGATGCTACTGGCATCTAGCAAGTTAGAGGCCAGGGTGCTGCCTAAACATCCTACAAAGCCCAGGACACCACAAAGAATCATCCAGCCCCAAATAACAATGGTGACACGGTGGAGCAACCCTGGTCTAGCCTGTCGCCTGGCAAATTATATGCAGCTCAAGCGCAAACATTTTTGCAGCATGAACGAATAAAACATTGGAATTAAATGTTGGATTTCATTTTAAAGCCTGAGAGGTCCTTAGAGAGCAATCATACCACCAGCTTTCACCCTCTCCTTCTGGAAGCCTCCTGCTCTGGGGCGGAGTTTCAAGGCGTCTGCATCGGCAGGAAGAATTTCCAGCTAAATGATGAAGATGTGAACTTTGTGACTAGGATCTGTTTTATAAATTGAGGTCCCGGTCAAATTATCCAGCATGTTCTACTGCTTTATGAAAACTGGAGAAACCACTATTCCAGTTCAGCTCCCTCGTTTTAACCCAGCTGAAAGCCAGGGCCCAGCTGAGTCCCCAGCTGTCTTTGATCACAGATGAGCCATAGCTCTGTGATTGACCAAAGACACAACTTAGGAACAAAATGATGTGGTATATCCACTTCAGCTCAGCTCCCGAACCAATCCTGTATAGGTTTTCATCTCGGCTCTGCCTCTGACCAGCTGTATGGCATTGGAAAACCACTCACCCACTCTGAGCCTCAGATTCCCCTAAGGAGCTATAAAATGAAGATGATAATAGTACCAACCTCATAGGGCTGTGATGCAGATTAAAAGAGTTAGTATGTGAAAAATGTCTGGAACGTTGTCAGATACATAGTGAGTGCTATATATAGGGTGAACAATTTATCCCAGTTTCTTTGGAACTTTCCTAGATTTAGCACTGAAAGTCTTGCTTCCCAGGACACCCCTCTGACTATGCAAAGCAGGACAAGCGGTCATCCCAGCTATATGTGCGTGTTAGTTTTTTTTTTTTTTTTTTTTGCGGCACTGGGGATTGAACCCAGGGTCATTCTACCTCCAAACTACACCCCCAGCCCTATTTTTTATTCTTTATTTTGAAACAGGGTCTCACTAAGTTGCAGAGGGCCTCACTAAGTAGTTGAGGCTGGTTGCAAACCTGCTATCCTCCTGTCTCAGCCTCCCAAGTACTAGGATTACAAGCGTGCGCCACCGCGCCCGGCTGGATGTGTTAGATTTTTTAAAAAGCTGCCCACATTGCTGGGCGTGGCGGCGCACACCTACGCTCCCAGTACTGGGGAGGCTGAGTCAGGAGGATCGCAGATTTGAAGCCAGCCTCAGCAACTTAGCAAGATCCTGTTTCAAAACTTAAAAAATTAAAAGAGCTCAGAGATAGAACGCCCCTGGGTTCAATCCCCAGTACCAAAAAGTAAATAAATAAAACTGTCTACATTCCTGGTGAGTAACTGTTTATATGAATGTTCAGTTTGACGTTTCATTACTCAGCGCTTTTCACTGGGCAAGGGTTACTGACAAATTAATCACACAGATGAGTTCACCGGGATATCTTGATCCTATTGCTAGCAATGGAGCCAATGAAGCTGCTGGTCATTTTCTATCCACTCATGCCAGGAGGCACACATCCTATTTGGAAAATACTTTTAGTGGTGTTTACTACAACATTGCCTCGAACGAGAGAGCTCTGTTGTTTTTTTTTCCAAAAAGTGTACATTTCAAATAGTCCCCCACTGTGCACTGAATTTCCCTCAGCAACACAGAATCTCAGAGCTCAAAAGAAGTTTAGGGCTGGGCGCAGTGGCCCACACCTGTAATCCCATTACTTGGGAGGCTGAGACAGGAGGATCACAGGTTTGAGGCCAGTCTCAGCAACTTACCAAGGCCCTCAGCAATTTAGTGATACCCTGTTTCAAAATAAAAAAATAAAGCCGAGCGTGGTGGCACATGCTTGTAATCCCAGCACTTGGGAGGCTGAGACAGGAGGATTGCAGGTTCGAGGACAGCCTTAGCAAATAGTGAGACCCTCATTAACCTAGTGAGACCCTGTTTCAAAATAAAAATAAAATAGGGCTGGGGGTGTAGCTCAGAGGTAGAAGGCCCCTGAGTTCAATCCTCAGTGCCACAAAACAACAACAACAATAATAATAATAATAAATAAAATATGGCTGGGGTGAAGCTCAGAGGTAAAATGCCCCTGGGTTCAATCCCCAGTACCACACACACACACACACACACACACACACACACACACACAAGTTTAGGAATACAGTAGAGCCGGGCGTGGTAGCGCACACTTGTAATCCCAGTACTTGGGAGGCTGAGACCAGAGGATCCAGATTCCCGGCCAGCCTCAGCTACTTAGTGAGGCCCTCTTGCAATTTAGGGAGACCCTGTTTCAAAATAAAGAATAAAAGATAGGGTTGGGGGTGTAGCTCAGAGGTAAAATGCCCCTGGGTTCAATCCCCAGTACCACACACACACACACACACACACACACACACACACAAGTTTAGAAATACAGTGGAGCCAGGCGGCGTGGTGGCACACGCTTGTAATCCCAGAACTTGGGAGGCTGGGACAGGAGGATCGCAGGTTCCTGGCCAGCTTCAGCAATTTAGTGAAGTCCTCCACAACTTAGTGAGACTCTGTTTCAAAATAAAAAATAAAATAAGGCTGGGGGTGTAGCTCAGAGGTAAAACGCCCTTGGGATCTATCCCCAGCACCAAAAAAAAAAAAGAAAAGAAAAGAAAAAAGAAAAAGAAATACAGTGGGCTGTCCACAGAACTGGGTTTTGCATCAAGGTCTCAACCAACCTCAGATCAAAAATAGTGGGACAGCTGGGTGTGATAGTGCACGCCTGTAATCCCAGTACTTGGGAGGCTGAGACAGGAGGATCATGGGTTCAAGGTCAGCCTCAGCAGCTTATTAAGGTCCTCCACAACTTAGTGAGACCCTGTTTCAAAAGAAAAAATAAGTACTTTGGGAGGCGGAGACCGGAGGATCTGGGTTCACAGCCAGCCTCAGCGCTCACTCTCTCTCTCTCTCTCTCTCTCTCTCTACCTAGTGAGGCCCTCCGCAACTTTGTGAGACCCGGTTTCAAAATAAAGTATAAAAAAATAGGGCCAGGGGTATAGCGCGGAGGCAGAATGCCCCTGGGTTCAATCCCTGGTACTGCAAAAAATAAAATAAAATAAAATAAAATAAAATAAAATAGGGCTGGAGGTGTAGCTCAGAGGTGGAATGCCTCTGGGTTCAATCCCCAATACTTCAAAAAAACTAGTGGGGAGAAGGCCGGGCGTGGTGGCGCAGGCTTGTAATCCCAGTACTTTGGGAGGCGGAGACCATAGGATCCGGGTTCGCGGCCAGCCTCAGCTCTCTCTCTCTCCCTGTCTCTCTCTCTCTCTCTCTCTACTTAGCGAGGCCCTGGGGAGAAGCCAGGCATGCTGGTGCATGCCTGTAATCCTAGTACTTGGGAGACAGGAGGATTACGGGTTCAAGGCCAGCCTCAGCAACTTAGCAAGACCCTGTTTCAAAATAAAAAAATCAAAGGGGTACAGCTCAGAGGTAGAACATCCCTGGGTTCAATCCCCAGTACTACACACACATACACACACACACACACACACACACACGCACACATATATATGTACTGGGATTACAATAATATATATAATATATAATATAATATATATATAAATTTTTGGGAACAATTACATCTGTACTGAGTGTGCACAGGCTTTTTTCTCATCATTATTCCCTAAACAATGCAGTAAAACATTGGTATACATAGCATCGACATTGTATTCAGTATGATAAGTAATCTAGAAATGATAAGTATAGGGGAGGATGTGGGTTGTTATATGCAAATACCATGCCTTTTGTTTTGTTTTGTTTTGTTTTTGCGGTACCGGGAATTGAACCCAGGGGCATTCTACCTCTGCACTACACCCCGGCCCTATTTTTTATACTTTATTTTGAAACCGGGTCTCAAGAAGTTGCGGAGGGCCTCACTAAGTAGCTGAGGCTGGCTGTGAACCTGGATCCTCCGGTCTCCGCCTCCCAAGTACTGGGATTACAAGCGTGCGCCACCACGCCCGGCTCCATGCCGTTTTATATAAAGGATCTGAACATCACAGATTTGGGCATCTATGTACGGGGAAGAAGGAGTTCCTAGAACCAATCCCCTGGAATACACAGGGACAACTGCGTTGAGTCCAATCATGCCATTTCCTGGATGGGGAAACTGAGGCTCCAAGAAGCCTGCTAACTTTCCTGAGGTCACAGGCAAGTAAAAGATGGGGCCTGGGACTCCAGCTCAGGGTCCCAGCTCCTGGGCCAGAGCTCTTTCAGGGGTTCTCAAACTGGGCTCCGTGCGCAGTGGAGGCTACGTAGAGAAGCATGCGGTAAGGGCAGGAGGGGGCAGCGCGTAACTGGGTGGCCTGCTCCCCACCACCCCACAACCTCCACTTTCCTTTTTTGTATAGACCTTCAGCTTCAGCAGCCTCGGACTCGTCCAAGGGGGGGAAATAATTTTTCAAAACTGCTCGATTATGTCATAGCATTTACATATTTTCTTCCCTGGAAAACTTTCGCTCCCATGGAGAAAACTTAACTTTTTCTTTGAACCACATTCTCCCCCGCACCCACCCATTGGAGTTGTGTATGTTGGGAAACACCAAGCAGTGGGCCCTTTAAAAGCCAGGAGTTAAACTGAAAGGCTCATTCATTCCCAGGAACCAGCAGGGTGAGTCAGGACATCCATAACTGCTGGCCAGATGTGCAATCTCACGCTCCTCGTGTAGAAAAATGTCACTTTAGAAAATAGTGCTGTTGGCGGAGCGTGGTGGCTCACGCTTATAATCCCAGTACTTGGGAGGCTGAGACAGGAGGATCCGAGTTCGCGGCCAGCCTCAGCTACTTAGTGGGGCCTCTGCAACTTAGTGAGACCCTGTTTCAAAATAAAGAATAAAAAATAGGGCTGAGGTGTAGCCCGGAGGTAGAATGCCCCTGGGTTCAATCCCAGGTACCGCCAAAAAGAAAAAAGAAAAGGTGCTGTTTGGAGTCATTTGATTGAAGTTGAGAGAGAGGGGCTAGGAGGACCCCAAGGTGGGCAGTCCCCAGGGAGCCAGGGAGCCCAACCAGAACCCAAGTACAGGGTAAACGTGGGGGGGGCAAATTGCCTTTCCCCACGTGTCTGATTTTAAGCTGAAACAGAGCAGGAACCAAAGCCAAGAAAACATCCTGGGGTGAGGCCGAGGTGGAAGCAACGTGCAAGGCACGGCCGTGGAGCCAGGCCGCCCTCTCGGGCCCGGCCGGGGCAGGAGCTCATTCCTCAGAGCGAGAGGTGGAGGCCTGGGCTCGGCGCTCAGCGGACCTGCGCCCGCCAGCTGCGCAAGCTCCGGCAAGTCATTCGCCTCGCCGCGCCTCGTTCTCTAATGTACCACCTAGCAGGGCTGGCGAAGGATTAGACCAGAGCACCACTTGCTGCCTGCGTGCTCCTGCGCCGAGGCAGTCGCTGCCGCCATTTAGCACTCGCTGGGTCCTCGGCTGAGGACTCCGGGCGGGCGGGGAGCTCCTCACCACCGGCCTGCACCGCCTGGTGCCAGGAATGCTACCTGATACTGGGCGAGCGCGTCAGCTCCCGCCAGTGACAAAGGCTTGACACAGTCAACCTACAGAGACAGGTTTATTTTGGCTTATGTTTTTATGATTATTATTTATTTATTTATTTTATTATGGTACTGGAGATTGAACCCAGAAGCATTCTACCTCTGAGCTACACTTCCAGTCCTATTTTTTTCTTGCGGTACCGGGGATTGAACCCAGGGACATTCTACCTCCGAGCTACACCCCCAGCCCTAGTTTTTATTCTTTATTTTGAAACAGGGTGTCACTAAGTTGTTGCAGAGGGCCTCACTAAGTAGCTAAGGCTGGCCGCGAACCTGCGATCCTCCTGTCTCAGCCTCCCAAGTACTGGGATTACAAGTGTGCACCACCACGCCCGGCTCTATCTTTTTTTTAACAGGGTCTCACTAGACTGATGAGTCTCACTACTTGACAAGGTTGTCCTCGAACCTGCGATCCTCCTGTCTCAGCCTTCCAAATACTGGGATTACAAGCCTGCACCACCACTCCCGGCTCTGGCTCACAGTTTTGGAGGTTCCAGTCTGTGATTGGTTGGCCCTGTTGCTTTGGTGGCATATCACAGTGGGAGCCACTATCAGTACAAAATTGTTCACCTCGTGGCCAGGAAGCAAAAGAGAAGATGAAGAGCCAGGTGCAGTGGCTCAGAGGTAGAATGTACCTGCTCAGCCCAGGTACCTGTAATCCCAGTACTTGGGAGGCTGAGATAGGATCACAGGTTCAAGGGCAGTGTGTGGTAACTTAGGGAGACCCTGTTTCAAAGTAAAAAAATAGAGCCGGGTGGTGGCGCACGCTTGTAATATCAGTACTTAGGAGGCTGAGACTGGAGGATCCAGGGGGCCAGCCTCAGCTACTTAGTGAGGCCTCCGCAACTTAGTGAGACCCTGTTTCAAAATAAAGAATAAAAAATAGGGTGGAGGGTGTAGCTCGGAGGTAGAACTCCCCTGGGTTCAATCCCCAGTACTGCAAAAAAAAAAAAAAATAGGACTGGGGTTATGGCACAGAGGTAAAACACCCTCTGAGTTCAATCCCCAGTACCACACACACACACACACACACACACACACACACACACACAAGAAGGGACAGGAGTCGTGCAATCCTCAATGACTTGAAGACCTCTCGCTAGGCCCCACCGCTTAAAGGTTCCACCACCTCCCAGTAGTGCCAACAGCCAATGACCAAAACATTTATTTATTATTTATTTATTTATTTATTTATTTATTTTTATGGTACTAGGGATGGAACCCAGGGGTCTTCTACCTCTGGACTATACCCCCATACCTATTTATTTTTTATTTGGAAACAGGGTCTCACTAAGTTGCAGAGGGCCTCACTAAGTTGCTGAGGCTGACTTCAAACCTGCAATCCTCCTGTGTCAGCCTCCCAAGTACTGGGATTACAAGTGTGCACCACGCCCGGCTAACCAAGACTTTAACTTTTTTTTTTTTTTTTGCGGTACCAGGGATTAAGATTCAAACTGTAGTGCTGGGAAATGTTCAGATTACGGCCGTCGCCATCGTCATTTGGAGCCAGAATAGATTTGGGTCAGAAGACACCCTGGCAGACTCGGTCTTTCCCTTAGGCAACTGTGTTTGGCCAACTCTCAGCACACAGTAGGGATGCAAGGAATCTGAACAAGGGTAATGGAAGAAATTAAAGACTAAACATTGATGGATGTCTCCTTCCAGGTGGGGAGAGAATAAAAAAGAGAAAACATAATGTTGAGTGAGATAAGCCAGATGCAAGAGAATGTTGTGCGTGATAGAATTCGTTTGAAGTTCTACAACAGGCAAGATAAGTCTATGGTGCTAGAAGTCAATACGGCGGTTACCTAGAGGCTGGAAGAAATAGAGGTGTTCCTGGTCTTCCCAGTGTTCGTTCCCCGCTGCCTTGCAGCTAATGCCGCCTCTTGATAAAGTTCTTGTCAATGAGATGAGTGGGACTGCCGGGGGACCACCCTGTTAGAAGGGCTGGTCCCTACTCTTTGCTCGCTCCCTTCCTCTATTCTGTTCTCTGAATAAGATGTGATGGCTGGACCTCTAGCTATCGTGTTGGATGGCAAGGAATTTAGGACTAGCCTAAGGTTGGAGAGCTGGGAATTAAATCCTTAATAATTCCTTGGCGCTGTTATGAAGTCCCCTGCTCGACTCTGGACTTCTTTTACATGAAAGAGAGAAATGAATGCCTCTCTTGGGCGAGCCACTATTATTTTGGATTTTCTGTCACGTTCAGTTGAACCCGTGCTCGCTTCCCAGCAGCCCTTCGAGGTGGGTACTGTTCCTGTGGGACAGAGGAGCCCGTGGCGGGGCATGGGGACAGCCTGGATGGGACCCCCAGGCCATGAGAGCTGTCAAGGGCCTTTCTCCCACATCACTGTCTTCTTATGTCTACCTAGTTTTGGGGGTCCCAGGACTAAGAGAGTCACAATCCCAGGCCCAACAATTGAGGCCCCATCCACATCATCTCACAGACCTCTCTCAGAAAGAATGGGGGGCCAACTCACCTCCCCATTTTCCACAGGACAGAAATGAGACTGGGGATGCAGAACTCACTTGCCTGGTGTCATGGAGCTAGCAAATGGCAGGGGATTAAACCAGGAACCCCTGCCAGCAAAGCCAACCCTTCTTGACCCTGTGACCGCATTACCTCCTTGGAAATCAAGCAGCCCAGTCTCCTATTGGATTCAGAGCTCCTTTACAACCCCTGCCAAGTGGATAGCCAGCCTCCACTTGCATACCTCCAGCGACCGAGAGCTCATTACCTTACAGGCCTGCAAAGGAGAATTGGAGTAAGGATTCTAAACCCCACCCCCAGCCTCTTCTTTTTCTTGCCTGGCCTCAGCCATCCGGTAACTGCCCTACCCTTAGCTTTCTCCTTCTTGTACATTCCCTCGTTCCCTCAAGCTCAGTGAGGAGTAAGTGATTATTCCTCCTCCTCCTCCTCCTCCTCCTCTTCCTCCTCCTCTTCCTCCTCCTCCTCCTCCTCCTCCTCCTCCTCTTCCTCCTCCTTTTCTTCTTTTTGCAGTACTGAGTATTGAACCCAGGGGTGCTGTATCACTGAGCTACACCCTCAGCCCCCACCCCTTTTTCATTAAATTTTCAGACAGGGTCTCACCAAGTTGCCCAGGGTGGCCCGGAACTTACAATCATCCTGTCTCAGTCTCCCAAGTACTGGGATTATAGGCCTGTGCCACCATGCCCATCTGTGAGTGATATCTATCTATCTATCTATCTATCTATCTATCTATCATCTATCTATCTATTTTGGTACTGGTGATTGAACTTAGGGACATTCTGCCACTGAGCTATATCCTCAGATCTTTATTATTATTATTATTATTTTTTGCCATACTGGGGATTGAACCAAGGGGCATTCTACCTCCAAGTTATACCTCCAGCCCTATTTTATTCTTTATCTTGAAACAGGGTCTCACTAAGTTGTTGAGGGCCTCACTAAATAGCTGAGGTTGGCCGTGAACCTGCGATCCTCCTGTCTCAGCCTCCCAAGTACTGGGATTACAAGCATGCGCCACCACACCCAGCATTATTATTATTTTGAAACAGGGTCTCACTAAATTGCTGAAGAGCTCACTAAGATGCTGAGGCTGGCCTTGAACCTGTGATCCTCCTATTGCAGCCTCCGAAGTACTGGGATTACAGGCATGCACCACCATGCCCAGGTACTTGGATTTTTTTTTGATAATTTTTTAATTAAAAAAAATAGGAGCTAGGCGTGGTGGCACACGCTTGTAGTCCCAGTACTTGGGAGACTGAGACAGGAGGATCGTAGGTTCGAAGCCAGCCTCAGCAACTTAGTGAGGCCCTCTGCAACTTAATGAGACCCTGTTTACAAATAAGAAAAAAAATCGGGCTGGGGGATGTAGCTCAGAGGTAGAATACCCGTGGGTTCAATCCCCAGTACTGCCAAAAAAAAAAAAAAAAAAAAAAAAAAAA
>PVJS01064578.1:0-10194 GCA_004027185.1 Glis glis | reverse complement strand
ACCCAGGGGCATTCTACCTCCAAGCTACACCCCCAGCCCTATTTTATTCTTTTTATTTTTTTCGGTACCGGGGATTGAACCCAGGGGCGTTTTACCTTCGCGCCACACCCCCGGCCCTATTTTTTTATACTTTATTTTGAAACCGGGTCTCACGAAGTTGCGGAGGGCCTCGCTAAGTAGAGAGAGAGAAAGAGAGAGAGAGAGAGAGAGAGAGAGAGAGGGAGAGAGAGAGAGAGCTGAGGCTGGCCACGAACCCGGATCCTCCGGTCTCCACCTCCCAAAGTACTGGGATTACAAGTGTACGCCACCATGCCCGGCTCCCTATTTTATTCTTTATTTTGAAACAGGGTCTCACTAAGTTTCTAAGGGCCTAAGTAGCTGAGGCTGGCTCTGAACCTATAATCCTCCTGTCTCAGCCTCCCAAGTACTGGGATTATAAGTGTGTACCACCATGCCCAGCACAACCCTGTTTCAAAATGAAAAAAACTAGGGTTGTTGTTCAGAGGTAGAATCCCCCTGGGGTCAGTCCCCAATACCAAAAAAGAAAAAAGGAACGAACCTAGTTCAAAACTGTTATAGAAAATCATTGAAACTTCTTTGTCTTTCAGGTCGAGTTCCAGAAACTGGAAATCTAAACTTGGAGAAGGCTGGAGTGACTATCAATCCTGAGAGTCAGAAGATCCTCGTGGACGCCCAGGAGGCCACCTCTGTTCCCCACATCTATGCCATCGGAGATGTCGCAGAGGTACAGCCTGGCTCCAGGCGCCAATGTCCCCAGCCCAGGCCACCCACCCACTCATCCTGCCGCGATGCAGGGCACCCAGGTTCCCGTGGCAGCTAGCGTGTAGGAGAGACCCTTCCTCAATGACAGGTGCTGGGCTGGGCGTGGGGGGTTCATGCTTGTACTCCCAGAACTTGGGAGGCTGAGACAGGAGGCTCACAGCTTCAAGGCCAGCCTCAGCAACTTAGGCTCTCAGCAACTTAAAGACCCTGCCTCAAAAAAAAAAAAAAAAAAGAGGGCTGGGGTTGTAGCTCAGAGGTAGAATGCCCCTCGGCTCAGTCCCCAGTATCGCACACACACAAAAATATTACAGAGGAACTGAGCCAAACCTCAAGGGCTGGCAGGGTGTGTTCTGTGAAGAGTTGAGTGTCAGACTGCTCTTTCAAATGTTTTTCCTTTCTGTGGAGGGTCAGTGTGGGATAGCTTAAAAATGGCTATTAGCCGGGCGTGGTGGCACACGCTTGTAATCCCAGTACTTAGGAAACTGAGACAGGAGGATCTCAGGGTCGAGGATAGCCTCAGCAACTTAATGAGGCCCTCAGCAATTTAGCAAGACCCTGTTTCAAAATAAAAATAAAAATAGGGCTGAGGGTGTAGCTTGGAGGAAGAATGCCCCTGGGTTCAATCCCCAGTACTGAAATAAATAAATAAATAAATAAATAAATAAATAATAAAATAGGACTGGGGGTATAGCTCAGAAGTAGAATGCCCTGGGTTTAACCCCAGTACCGCACACACACACACACACACACACACACACACACACCAATAAAAGGCTATTAGCTGGGTATAGTGGTGCACACCTGTAATCCCAGTATATGGGAGGCTGAGACAGGAGGATTGCAGGTTCAAGACCAGCCTCAGCAACCTAGCGAGACCCTATTTCAAAACAAAAAATAAGAAGGGCTGGGGGTGTACCTTGGAGGTAGAACACCTCTGGGTTCAATCCCCAGCACCACATAAAAAAATAATTAAAAGCCGGGCGTGGTGGCGCACGCTTGTAATCCCAGTACTTTGGGAGGTGGAGACCGGAGGATCCGGGTTCGCGGTCAGCCTCAGCTCTCTCTCTCTCTCCCTGTCTCTCTCTCTCTCTCTCTCTGTTTACTTAGTGAGGCCCTCCGCAACCTTGTGAGACCTGGTTTCAAAATAAAGTATAAAAAATAGGGCCGGGGGTGTAGCTCAAAGGTAGAACGCCCCTGGGTTCAATCCCCGGTACTGCCAAAAAAAAAAAAAATTTTTAAAATAAATAAAAAGGATTAGGAGTGAATTTTGGAGATAGAATGTCCCTAAGTTCAAGTCCCAGTATCCCCCCAAAAAAAACAATAACAAAAACAAAACAAGCTAGCTAGGCATGGCAGCTTATGCCAGTCATCCCAGCACTGAGGATCGCAGGTTTGAGGCCAGCCTCAACAACTTAGTGAGACCCTGTTGCAAAATAAAAATAAAAAGGGTTGGGGGTATAGCTCAGTGGTAGAGCACCCCGGGGTTTAATACTCAGTACCCAAACCACAGAAACCAACATAGGAAGCGGCTGTAAGCCTGATTCATCAAACGTTATGGAGGCCATTGTTGGGGGGCCGGCCGTCGCCAGGGATGGAGAGGCAGCGCCCAGGCTCTGCCCTTTTTTTTTTTTTTTTTGGTGGAACTGAGGATTGAACCCAGGGGCATTCTACCTTGGAGTTACAACCCCAGCCCTATTTTTTATTCTTCATTTTGAAACAGGGCCTCACTAAATAGCTGAGGCTGCCTGGAACCTGCGATCCTCCTGTCTCAGCCTCCCGAGTACTGGGATTACAATGTGCAGCACCACACCTGGCTTGCTCTGCCCTCTTCACTGTTGCTCCCCTCCGGTCTGCAGGTGGGTTCAGCCCCTTCCTGCCTAGGGCGTCTGTCCATGGGGCCAGGCCTCTGCTCCCTGCCGCTTTCCTGGGCAGGGGGCTCCACCTGGGGAAGGCATGGAGGCTCGAGCTGGCCTCAACCACGGGACTGTCGGTCTGCAGCCACTCCCCTGCCTCACCTCCCTCGTGAGGCCCTGGATGAAGCCCTGCACCTGGCCCCAGGCTTGGGGAGTGTCTAGTCGCCATTTCTCTTCTTGATGGGCCCTTAGCACGACAACGCATGTCAGTCCCCAGGCACCGCACCCCACATCAGCGTGTCCTGCGTGTTTCTTTTCTTTCTTTTTTTTTTTTTTTTGTGTGTGTTACTGGGGATTGAACCCAGGGGCATTCTACCTCTGAGCTACATCCCCAGCCCCATTTTTTTATTCTTCATTTGGAAACAGGGTCTAAGTTGCTGAGAGCCTGGCTAAGTTGCTGAGGCTGGCCTTAAACCTGCGATCCTCTTGTCTTAGCCTCCCAAGTACTGGGATTGCAGGAAGGCACCACCACACCCGGCTGGGCCTTCCCTTTGTCCTTGGGGGCCAGCCTGCTGGTCTGGTGTGCGTCAGTCCTGCCCGACCCCTCCTGCTGAGGCAGCAGAGCCTCTGGTGCCCCCGGTGTGCCGGACGGGCCCCTCACTCGCTGTGGCCAATGTTCAGATATGAGCCTGCTGGCCTCTGCTCCAGCACTGCAGGCCCCGTGACCCAAGTTTACAACAGAGGTCAACGAATGGCACAGAGGACCTTGGGCACCCACTGCTGCCCGGCGCACATCCCCCCGGGGGTAGTTTTAAGTCTCCCCGCATGGAGGGGGACCATGGAGGCAGCTCTGATGGGGCTTGCGCAGCCCCTCCCCTGCTGTTGTGACCCATCTAAGCAACGTCTTCACATGTCAGCTGTCCAGTCCTCTGCCTGTGGACGGTTTGGACGCGGTGATATGATGCAGGCTTCTGTTGGGCCCCGTGAGTGCCGCACCCCGAGACGGCACCCGTGTTCTTCCCAGAAGAGCGCCGTGGTCATGTGTACCCTAGGAAGCCCCCTTTCACCCACCAGTAGAAGTTCCTCTGTCGGCGCACACCCAGCTCCTGGGCTCCAGAGCCCATATGTGGTAGAAACTGGAACATTTCAAACCGTGCGGCCGGAGTGTATGGCCATCCAAGGTGCTCTGTGCAGTTTGAAAGGTCATTCTGAGCCAGAGGTGCTACCACCCCAGTGTGGACCGAGGCTGGAGGAGTGGGCGCGGGGCATTGTTTATTGAGATACTGCGCCGCCTGCCTGCGCAGACGTTTCCGCCGTCAGTCAGGTGGAATGCAGCCGGCTGCTTCCCGGGTTTATCTCTGCAGATCTCTATTCATTTCTGGAATGCCAAACAACATCTGCATTTCCTGCTGCAGAGGTGATTGGCAGCCGGTCCCAGGCCTGCCTTACAGGAGCACCGGGCAGGGAACGCCCGGGAAGGAGGGGTCTCACGCAGAGTGAAGCTCAGACTTGGGATTCCTCGTGGGCTGTGATGTGCACGTCAAGCCAAGCCGTGTCAGAAGTGCATGGAGCACAGCGGGGCATGGTGGTACACGGCCGTAATTCCAGTACTTGGGAGGCTGAGATGGGAGGATTGCAGGTTAGCAGCCAGCCTCAGCAACTTAGCAAGACCCTCAGCAACTTAGTGAGACCCTGTTTCAAAATAAAAAAATAAAATAAAATAGGGCTGGGGGTGTAGCTCAGAGGTAGAATGCCCTTGGGTTCAATTCCCAGTACCACAAAAATAAACAAACAAATAAACAAATAAAATAAAAAATAAAAGTACATGGAATACGTGGGACCCTTATTAGCAGGAATCCCAATTAAGGAGACCAGTAGCAAATCAATCAAAATTCTCTCTCTCTCTCTCTCTCTCTCTCTCTCTCTCTTTCTCTTTTTCTAGTGTTACTGGGGATTTAACCTGGGGCACTCTACCACTGATCCATACCCCCAGCTCTTTTTATTTATTAATTCATTTTTGGTACTAAGGATTGAACCCAGGGGCATTCTACCTCCAAGCTATACCCCTAGCCCTATTTTCTATTATTTTATTTTGAAACAGGGTCTTGCTAAGTTTCCGAGAGTCCAAGTTACTGAGGCTGACTTCGAACCTGCAATCCTCCTGTTTCAACCTCCCAAGTACTGGGATTACAGGTGTGTGCCACTGCCCCCTGCTCTTTGGGCGTTTTCGATGGGAAGTGGCCCACTAGGAAAGCGATGAGTGGGTGGTGGCGTGGGGACTGCCCAGGATCCTGTGGACGTGGTGCTAATGTAACCCCAAGTTCCCTCCATCAGGGGCGGCCCGAGCTGACACCCACAGCCATCATGGCAGGGAAACTCCTGGCCCAGCGGCTCTTCGGGCAATCCTTAGACCTGATGGATTACACCAACGTGAGTTCTCTTAAAGGCCCCGACGTCCAACCTGGAGAAGGCTGAGCTGGTTGTCCTGGGGCGGAGGGTATGTGCGTGGGGGCGCTGGTATGCACGGGGTGTGCGTTTGTGTGGATGCAGCCTACGAGTGGTTTAGTTCCGAGAGTGCAGCCGGGAATTGTGCGTGAGTCCGTCCCCTGTGCCTGCAGCCTCCAGCCGCTGTAGCGGGCCCTGGCCTGTGGACAGTGCCCTTGGTGTCACACAGTGAGACTTTCACCTTGGGGGCTCCGGGGGGGGAATACCTGACTCCAGACCTGCCTTCCAGGTTCCCACGACCGTCTTCACTCCCCTGGAATACGGCTGTGTGGGGCTGTCGGAGGAGGAGGCCATGGCTCGCCATGGGCAGGAACGTGTTGAGGTAGGTTGCAGACTGCGGGGGCAGAGGGGTGTCAGGTCTCAGCATGGTGGCTGTGGCACGGGGGGGGGGGACATGCAGGACAGGAGCACTGGAGGGCAGCTCTAGAAACGGAGGTAGAGCCTTGCAGCTCCGGTGTCCGTGGCCACCTGCTGCAGCACATCGTGTGACTAAGGAAGCCCCAGGATACCTCCAGCCCGCCCGCCGAGCTGCAGGTGTGCCCCGCACCGTTGGGGTCCCCGCCAGGCTGCCACCGCTCCCTACCAGAGTCTCAGGGAGTTGAAGCGCCAGCCCCACTTGAGGGTACCGAGTCCTGGTCACAGAAGGCCCCAGGGCCCAGGTGCCGGTGGCTATCCCCATGTCACAGGGACATGTGTCTCTCTACCTGCAATGGCTCCTCTGGGATGTCCTCTGACCTCTGCTTCTTTCTACCCTGGCCTCTTGCCCCAGGCTGGCCCGTCACCTCCTACCCATGCCTGTACCTTCCTGGGACTCCCTGGGCCAGCAGGCCTGACCCTACTCTGCCCAGGCCAAGCCTCTTCCAGATTATTTTTTTTTTTTATATTGGGGATTGAACCCAGGGGTGTTCTACCTCCAAGATACACCCCAGCCTTTTTTATTTATTTATTTATTTATTCATTTATTTATTTATTTATTTATTTTTGTGCATGTGGTACTAGAGATGGAACCTAGGGGCGTTTTACCTCCACGATACACCCCAGCCCTTTTTTTTTTTTTTTTTTTTTTGTGGTACTGGGGATGGAACTCAGGGGTATTCTACCTCTGAGCTACACCCCCAGCTCCATTATATTCTTTTACTTTGAAACAGGGTCTCACTAAGTTGCGGAGGCTAGTCGCGAACCTGCGATCCTCCTGTCTCAGCCTCCCAAGTACTGGGATTACAAGCATGCACCACAATGCCCGGCTACCCTCAGCCCTTTTAAATTTATTTATTTGCTTCTTTGTTTATTTTGTGGTACTAGGGATTGAACCCAGGGACATTCTATCTCAGCTACACCACAGCCCTTTTTTATTTGTTTGCTATACCTCCAGTCCTTTTTTATGTTATTTGTTTGTTTGCTTGTTTTGTGGCACTAGGGGTTGAACCCAGGAGCATTCTACCTCTGAGCTATACCCTCTGAGCTTTTTAATTTTTTGTTTTGAAATAGGATCTTGCTAGATTGCTGAAAGTCTCACTAAATTGCTGAAGCTGGTCTTGAATTTGTGATCCTCCTTTCTCAGCCTCCCACATAATGGGATTACAGGCATGCGCCACCATGCCAGCCCCTTTTTATTTTTATTTTTTTGAAACAGTGTCTCACTGAGTTTCTGAGGCTGGCCTTGAACTTGTGATCCTCTAAGCTTCCCAAGTACTGGGAATGCAGGCATATATCACCATGCCCAGCTCTCTGCCCAGATTCATCTAGGCCCTGATGGTCCAGTCTCAGACATTCGTCCTAAAGAAGGGGATTTTTATGGGGCAAGGCTGCTTTTTGGGGTCTGCCCTGGCAGGCGAGCTGGGGCCCCCAGGGTGGCCACAGGTTATGTGCAGATCTGATCTGAAGGGCAGCTGGGCATCTTTGAAACCTGCCAGGCTGTGGAGACTCGCAGTTCTCCATGTGGTTTCGTCTTCCCACTGTAGCAGCTTGCAGGCCGTGGAGGAAATAGGCCCCATGTGGCCCAGGTAGGGGCCTGCGCCATTTGGGAATAAGATGCCAGGTCCGAGGCCTGGCTTCCCGCACACCGAGCCTCTGTCCCTGGACTGGCCCAGAGGGCTGGCCTCCCCGTACCCTGAGCCTCTCTGTCCCTGGACTGGCCTCCCCATACCCTGAGCCTCTCTCCCGCTCCCTTGAGCCTCTCCATCCCTGGGATTGGCCCAATGGTCCAGCTAGCCTCCCCGCACCCCAAGCCTCTCTGTCCCTGGACTGGCCCAGAGGGCTGGCCTCCCTGTACCCCGAGCCTCTCCATTCCTGAACTGGCCCAGAGGGCTGGCCTCTCTGTACCCCAAGCCTCTCCCCCGCACCCTGTGCCTCTCCCCTGCACCCCGAGCCTCTCTGTCCCTGGACTGCCCCAGCGGGCTGGCTGGCCTTCCTGCACTCCGAGCCTCTCCATTCCTGGACTGGCCCAGAGGGCTGGCCTGTCCACACCCCAAGCCTCTCCCCCGCACCCTGAGCCTCTCCCCTGCACCCTGAGCCTCTCTGTCTCTGGTACTGACCTGGCGGGCTGGCCTCCCCGCACCCCGAGCCTCTTCCTTGCACCCCGAGCCTCTCTGTCCCTGGACTGGCCTGGGGGTCGGCCAGCCTCCCCACACCCCGAGCCTCTTCCCCATACCCCGAGCCTCTCTGTCCCTGGGACTGGCCCTGGGAGCCGGCCTCTCCGTACCCCGAGCCTCTCCCCCACACTCCGAGCCTCTCTGTCCCTGGACTGGCCCGGGGGGGGGGGGCCTCCCCGCAGCGGTTTATTTGCTGTTTTAGTTTGATTCATCATAAGTGCGCTGGGACACATGTTCATGGCGTTTTATAATGTTGTTTTATGTTTCACGATGTTGAATGGCCAAATACTCTTTGTTTGTTTTCTTTTCGGCTCTGTCTTGCTTAGAACAATATTCACTGAAGCTCTATTAATTAATAATGGCTGCGCAGCACATGTGAGCGCTCTGCTCATTTTTTACCCGGCTGCAGCTCCAAACGTGCTGTCGAGCCTTTCAGGGGTGCTGAAAACTTTTGTCCTGCGGCTCCGGGTGGCCGCCGCCTGCCCTACCCCTTGGCCACCCCGTGCCAGCCCTCCTCCTTGCTGAAGCCAGGCCAGGATGCCCAAGGAGCCTGCCATCCCCGTCCTGCCCCACACAGGCCACTGCCTGCGGTCACCCCGTCCAGTCTGCAGGGCACCTGTGTCCTCCAATGTCAGCTGTTAGGGGGTGTGCCAGGGGCACGGTGACGCATCACGGTGGGCGGCCCCTGGGTGGCCTGGCGCCTGGCCTCCTATGCCATCAGGTCATGGGGTTCTCAGCCTGGGCTGAGAGGGTCTGTCCTGCAGCCTGCCCTGCTGCCTGTGAGTGCAGGAGGGGACACTCTCTGCGCCAGCTGGCTGTGTTCTTGCCCCAGACCACAGCTTTGGGCCAAGTGAATGGTTCTGGACCCCCCAAGGACCCCTCCTCTCCCGGCACCCTTCCTGTCAGAGCCGCAGAACGCCCCCAGGATTGGTTTTGCTGCAGCCACTAATCTCAGGAATCGACATCTTATCACCCAGGTTTATCACGCGTACTATAAACCGCTGGAGTTCACGGTGGCCGAAAGGGATTCTTCCCAGTGTTACATAAAGGTGAGTGTCCCTGGGGACCCAGGGCTGGGCACCCTGGTGGGGCGGGAGCTAGCAGAGGCGGGGGAGTTCCATGGTGCCCCAGAGCTGAGCAGTGTGCCCTGGGCCAGGGCTGCAGGGGGGACTCAGCCAAGTCCCCTGCGGCTGACATGCTGTTGCTTACAGATGGTGTGCCTCAGAGAACCCCCGCAGCAGGTACTGGGCCTGCACTTCCTGGGCCCCAACGCCGGCGAGGTCACCCAGGGATTCGCTCTGGGAATCAAGTAAGCAGGGAGGACCATGGGCTATGCACGGCGACGGGCTGGCCATCCCTCGCACGCATCGGCAGGGCTGCAGTGGAAGCCACGGCTGCAGGTTGCTTTCACAAGGCCGGGGGCAGGCTCCCTTAGACATGGCGGGTCCGTGTGGGGAAAAGCAGCTTTCTTCTGCAGCCAAACGCCATTAAGCCAGAGCCACGAGGCGTGTCCGCTGAGGCTGGCTTCGAGGGATTGATGCGGCCCTGCCTGGATCACAGTTTGGGCCTTTTCTACACTCAACAAGCAGAATTGAAGCCAGGTGTGGTGGTGCACGCCTGTAATCCCGACATGGGAGGCTGAGACAGGAGGATCAAAGGTTCAGGGCTGGCCTCTGCGACTTAGTGAGACCCTGTTTCAAAATAAAAAATTAAAAGGGCCGGGCATGGTGGCGCATGTTCGTAATCCCAGTACTCCTGAGACAGGAGGATCGCAGGTTCATGGCCAGCCTCAGCAAGTAGTGAGGCCCTCCACAACTTAGTGAGACCCTGTTTCAAAATAAAGAATAAAAAAATAGGGCTGGGGGTGTAGCTCAGAGGTAGAATGCCCCTGGGTTCAGTCCCTAGTACCACAAAAAATAAGAAAGAACAAACAGAATTGGTCTTTGCTCACCGACAAGCCCTCAGGCAGTAGTGAGCGAGGTCCCAGTCTCAAGTGTGCAGAGAAGGAGCCACCCTGGGGTGGCCACAGGTTTTCTGGGGGTCCCAGACTAAAGCTGTGTGTTATTTTTGTTTGTTTTTTCACGGTGCTGAGGCTGGAACCCTGCGCCTTGTGCATGCTAAGCAAGTACTCTGCCGCTGAGCTACACCCCCAGACCTTACGCTGTGTTCTGGGACCACGCAATGGCGCTGGGTGGGCACGTTGTCTGGGGCAGTCGGAGGCCAGGATGTCATGCATCCTGTCCTGCAAGTAGAAGGTGCTGGGCAGGTGAGACAGGAGGATCACAGGTTCGAGGCCAGCACACGGTAACTTAGCGTGACCCTGTTTCAAAATAAAAAATAAAAGCTGGGTGTGGTGGCGCACTCTTGTAATCCCAGTACTTGGGAGGTGAAGACCGGAGGATCCGGGTTCTCGGCCAGCCTCAGCTCTCTTTCTCTCTCTCTCTCTCTCTCTCTCTCTCTCT
>PVJS01064577.1:0-10194 GCA_004027185.1 Glis glis | reverse complement strand
CTCACTAAGTAGAGAGAGAGAGAGAGAGAGAGAGAGAGAGAACGAGAGAGCTGAGGCTGACTGTGAACCCGGATCCTCCGGTCTCTGCCTCCCAAAGTACTGGGATTGCAAGCGTGTGCCACCACACCCGGCTTTTTTTTTATACTTTATTTTGAAACCGGGTCTCACGAAGTTGCGGAGGGCCTCACTAAGTAGAAAGAGAGACAGAGACAGAGAGAGAGAGAACTGAGGCTGGCCGTGAACCCGGATTCTCCGGTCTCCGCCTCCCAAAGTACTGGGATTACAAGTGTGCAACACCACGCCCGGCCCTATTTTATTTCTTATTTGGAAACAGGGTCTCACTAAGTTGCAGAGGGCCTCACTAAGTTGCTGAGGCTGGCTTTGAACCTGCAATCCTTCTGTCTCAGCCTCCCAAGTACTGGGATTGCAAGTGTGTGCCACCAAACCTGGCTGCTCCCAGTTTTTGGAGATTTCAGAGATCAGTCCATGTCAGACTGGGGCTGCAGAGCTCAGGGCATGGTACTGGGGATGGAACCCAGGGGGCATTCTATGTCCAAGCTATACCCCCAGCCCGATTTTATTCCTATTTATTTATTTATTTATTTATTTATTTTTGTGGTACTGGGGATTGAGCCCAGGGGCATTCTACCTCCAAGCTACACCCACGGCCCTATTTTTATTCTTTATTTTGAAACAGGATCTCACTAAGTTTCCGAGGGCCTCACTAAGTAGCTGAGGCTGGCCGTGAACCCGGATCCTCCTGTCTCAGCCTCCCAAGTACTGGGATTACAAGCGTGCGCCACCACACCCGGCTTTTTTCATTTTGAAACAGGGTCTCGCTAAATTGCTGTGTATCTTACTAAGTTGTAGAGGCTGGCCTTGAACCTGTGATCCTCTGTCTCGGCCTCCCAAGTACTAGAATTCCATGCCTGGCTCCCAGTCCTTTTCAAATTCTGAGATAGGGTCTTGCTAAGTTGTCCAGGCTGGCCTCAAACTTGTGATCCTCCTGCTTCAGCCTCCTAGTCGCTGCTCTGCTACATTAGACCAGCCTGCACCTGCATCCCGCTTACCCAATTGTGAAGCCCAGGGCTCCCCCCTCTGAGGTGGGCAGGTGTGTGTGTCACTACAAATCAGGGTGGGGGGGATTTGAACTTCCTACATCAAGGTCCAGGAGAGGCCCCCTTTTTTTTTTTGGTACTGGGTACTGAGCAAGACCTCAGCGCCCCCCCTTTTTTTTTTGCAGTACTGGAGATTGAACCCAGGGGCGTTCTACCTCCGCGCTACACCCCCGGCCCTATTTTTTTATACTTTATTTTGAAACCGGGTCTCACGTAATTGCGGAGGGCCTCACTAAGTAGAGAGAGAGAGAGAGAGAGAGAGAGAGCGAGCTGAGGCTGGCCGCGAACCCGGATCCTCCAGTCTCCGCCTCCCAAAGTACTGGGATTACAAGCGTGCGCCACCACGCCCGGCTAGCCCTTTTTATTTGGAAACAGGGTCTAAGTTGCCGAGACTGTCCTCAAACCCGCTATCCTCCTGTCTCAGCTTCCTAAGTACTGGGATCACACACCCAGCTGCAAACCTGATTTTCTAGCGCAGAGCACTTGACTTAGTGCGAGCTTCGTTACACGTGCTTTTGATTCAAGCTTCCTGAGCCGGGCGTGGTGATGCACGTTGGTAATCCTAGTACTTGGGAGACTGAGACAGGAGGATTGCAGGTTCAAGGCCAGCCTTAGCTACTTAGTGAGGCCGTTTCCAAATAAAATAGGGCTGGGGGTGTAGCTCGGAGGTAGAATGCCCCTGGGTTCCACCCCTTAGTACCACACACAAAAATAAAGCTTCCTGAGGCTCAGGACAGGGTGCTGGTCAGAGCTGCTCCAGGTCACAGCTAACAGGAGGCAGAGTTGAAACTTCCTCCCAGGCCTGGCTCTTCAGCAACCTTTCCTGTACCGGTCACCCTGAAGATGGTCTCCACCCACCAGGTGGAGAGGGGTCAGAGCAGACCTCCCTGCTGGGAGCCCAGGGTACTTGGGACGAGCTGCAGGGGTGGGCCTTGGATGGGCGCTGCCTGCTGCAGGGCGGTGTGGCCTCGCATGTCGCCTCACCTGTGTGGCATTAACAGCACCTTCCTCCCAGGTGGCTGTGAAGACTCAGCGAGTTAAGATGCAGGAGCCTGGCCTGGCTGGACTCTGGAAGCGAGTGGCGGCCTCCCTGACCCGTGGCCAGGCCCTGCAGCTTGGAGACCCGGTGGGGGGGGCACAGCCCCGTCCCTCAGCCAGCCTCTAGGATTGCCTGGGAAGAGGGGTAGCATGGAGAGCTCAGACTGAGGCCACACCTGCTGTTTGGGGTCAAAGGTCTCAAAGTGCTCAGAGACCAGTGAACTGATGGGAATGAGGAGGGGACAGAGCCCAGCAGTGGGTGGTGGCTGGCCAGACTTGGTGGCAGAGCCAGACCCTAGCTCCTTGCCCCTGACATTCCAGGTGTCCCAGAGCCTCTCCAGGGACACATGGGGGTAAGGTGGCTGCCCAGATGGGGAGGGGATTCCATTGCCAACCCTAATGGGGGGCCACTGTTCATTGCCCTGCATGCCCCAGCTCCCATCAGCCCCTCCTCCAGCCCCACCCTGCTGGGCGGGAACAGGTTGGATCTCTGGCTTTTGCAAGGTACAGGGTGATTTTCCTGCTTCCCTCAGCCCCGCAGGGGGCCGGGCCCTCCCCTTCCCATGCCTGCACCTGGGCCAGGCCCTAGTGTGGCTTTTCCATCATCCAAGTCCCTGTCGTGGCCAGTAGGAGGGGTCAGCTCCTCAGGGAACTGGAGGCTGCAGGTTCAGCACCTTGGAGAGGGGACAGTGCTGTGCCTTGGGAGTCCCTGGTGTGGCCAGGCAGGCCGGCATCTCCACCCCACCGCTGGGAGCGGCTAAGAAGCTGCCAGAGGGAACTAGGTGGGCCAGCATTTGAACTCAGGTTTGAGTCCAGCGCAGCAGTCACCTGACTAAGCATCCTGTGTGCTTATGGGGTCGCCTCCAGCACCCAGCCTGGAGCAGGAGGGCGGGACTTGGTTTGATCCTGTGAGGCCTGGATTCTTACAACACTCCAGGGCGGCCCCAGCTTGATCCTGTCAACCCCAGCTTGATCCTGTCAACCCCAGCTTGATCCTGTCAACCCTGTGGCCTGTGCTGGGGCATGCCTGGCTACTCAGCTTCCCAGGACAGATTTGGGGCTGTTTCGTCACTGCTGTGTCCCTCTGTGCCCCCGTGCCACACCAGGAGGACCCACGCGGACAATGACTAGTAAGGTTGCTCCAGGCGGGACTGACAGAGGTCGGGGACACACTGCGACTTTTGTTATAAATACACATGTTTGTTAGGGGCAACAGAGGGCAGAGACGGTACTGTACAGAGCTGGTATAGGCTTGGGGCTGAACGCCAGAGAGACGGACAGACGCACAGACAGTCCACCCGGCGGGGCGGGCGGGCAGCATTCTGGGCCTGTAACACTTGGTCGGTGGGCGCAAGCCGGCAGGGGGTCTGGTCCAGGGCTGGCGGGGCCGGGCCCCCGAGGCTCCCTGGTCTGCTCCGAGGTCCTGGGCGGCATCGCAGTGGCACCTGGGCTCAGCTCACATCATTCAGGGCCTGGTGGGACACGCGAGCAGTCAGGATACCTGGGTGGTGACAGGGAGCGCGGGGTCCCACCGCTGCCCGGCGGGCACCCACCTTGCGGGCGAACTCGGGCAGCACGAAGGCGGCGCGGTGCACCTCCGAGTTGTAGTACTTCAGCTGCCTCTGCTCCACCTGCGCCTGCGTCAGCTCCTGCACCGGCTCCCGGAAGTTGGTGCTCTGTGGAACCAGGATGGGCGGCGTCAGGGCGGGCGCTCCGTGCCACCCCCGCTCCCCGCGGGGCCCCCAGCTCACCGGGTTCTTGCTGCACAGCATGAAGCCGATCTGGCCGCTGGGGTAGGTGGGGATGGTGCAGTAGGCGTAGCCCACCACCGGGAAGAGCGACTTGCAGAACTGCCGCATCTCCTGGATGAGGTCCAGGTGCAGCCACTGGCACTCGCCTGGGGTGTGTGTGCACAGTGTCAGCGCACAGTGTCAGCGCGCAGGGCGGCTGCCCACCCACGCCCACCCACCCGCCCCGGGCCAGGCTCACCCTGGCAGCAGAGGATGCCGTCCTCCTTGAGCGCCGTCTTCATGAGCTGGTAATAGGACTCCTTGAAGAGGCTCTCAGCCGGGCCTGCAGGGAGGAGGGCCGACACGCCCCGCTGAGCCCTCGGGGCCACCACCACCCTGCCCAGGTTACATCCCAGGTCTGTGGAACTCAGAACCAGCCCTTGGGTGCAAGGGTCCACTGCCCCAATATTTGAGGGGGCCCCACATTTATTTTTGTGGTATTGGGGATTGAACCCAGGGGAGTTCTATCTTTGAGTTGAACCCCCCGTCCTTGCTGTGACAGGAGGATCACAGGATTGAGGCCAGCCTCAGCAACTTGGCGAGGTCCCTCAGCAACTTAGTGAGCCCCTGCTTCAAAATAAAAAATAAAATAGGGCAGGGGGTGTGGCTCAGAGATAAAATGCCTCTGGGTTCAACCTCTAGTACCAGAGGGGAGACTGAAGAGGAGACTGGGATCTCAGTGGGCCAAACCCCCACCCTCCTCAGGTCCCCAGCTTGTGAACTGTGGGCAGTGGCCTGGTCTCTCCTCTCGTCTTGAGTCTTGAGGGAGGTGACAACTGATAAAGGCAAAGTACAATTCTAATTTTGGGGACCCCCCCTGTCCTCCACTCCAGAAAACAGGCCTAGGGGAGCTGGCCTCCAGTCTGGCAACTGAGGGAGGGCCTGGGGCCCCACCCCTGCTTACCCATGGGGTCTGAGGAGTCGGTGATGATAACGTCAAAGGCATCTTGGTTCTGTTTCATGAACTCAAAACCGTCACCCACATGTAGCGTCAGCTTTGAGCTAGAGTAGCCAACGGCCATGCCCGGCAGGAACTTCTTGGAGACTTGGATGACGTCCTGGGAAAGGGAACACGAGGGACCAGGCTGGGCCAGGGAGGATGGGGACTCTGGAGCCAGAGAGTTAAGGGGGACTCCCAGCAGCACCTCTCCTAGCTGTCACCTTGGACAGGCCCTTCCTTTTCTGGAACCTCAGTTTCCACATCTGTAGAATGGGAGAACTCTAGTGTCTTGCTCCTTACCGGGGGCGCTGGCTCTTCCCCACAGCTCAGGCCTCATCTCCCACTGTCCCTGTCGCCTCCCCACCGACCAGTCAGTCCACCTGCATGGCTT
Source organism: Glis glis (assembly GCA_004027185.1). NCBI lineage: Eukaryota > Metazoa > Chordata > Mammalia > Rodentia > Gliridae > Glis > Glis glis. Next base: position 4,917 of record PVJS01064577.1, on the reverse strand, counting down.
CCTTCCCATTTCCTACTTTATGTGGCTGCATTCCAAGCCCCAACCAGAACCTTCTCCTGCCTCCACCTACCCAGCTGTTTCTTGTTCAAGCCTCCACTCAAAGTCACCTGCTGAAGGCCTGTCCTGACCGCTTTCCACGTGTAAGCCTGTACCTCCTGCCTCTTCCTCACCTCCTGGCCCTGTCAAGCCTTTCTGGGTCACCCTCTGATGTCTCCTCCAACCCAGAACATGAGCTCCAAGGGCAAGAATTGACCCATCCACCACTGTACCCCCAGCACCTCAAGCAACATCTGGCACATAGCAGATGTGCAGTAAAACCATGCTGAGTATGAAGGGTAACTGGAAATGTCCCTGAGCCCTGCCTGGGACTTAAACTAGAAACCAGTTCTTATCCTACTAGGCGCTAGCATCCAGGGTGCACTACATGCCAGGCCTCTGCTGTCTACTCTTCCTACTGAATCCCCCTGACACGGGCTTTTCAGATGAGGAAACAGGGCCAGGACCGTACAGAGCCGTGCCCGAGGCTCCGCAGCCAGTCGAGCGCAGAAGCAGGCACTCACCTCGTCAATCTCACACTGGACCACAGACTCCACTGACGGGTGCTTCACCACCTCCCGCAGGACGCCCCCATCTCCGCCCCCGATGATCAGTACCTGGGGCAGGCGGGCAGACAGTCAGGTGCAGGGGCCGGCAGGTGTGGGTGCCGCTGGGGGATGCACTCACATAACCATCTGGAGCAAGGCCGCTCCTCGGCTCCGGCTCCGCCATCCCTGACTCAGAACCGCCTCCCTGCCTCAGCAACTTGGCCCAGGGTGTCCCCTTTTCCTGGAAGTTTCTCCCAGGGCTGCTTTGAGCTTCAGGCCTGGGCAGGACAGCCCCCCAGAGACCATGTCAGCCCCCACCCCTCCTGAAGAGGCTGCTCTCCTAGAGCTCCCCTTCTTGCTAGCACGTTCTCAGGCGTCTTTAGGCAGCATCAGCTGGGTGTCCGCACACCTGGGCCTCCCCTGCCCAGCCCTGTTCCTCTGGACACGGAGCTCAAGCCTGACTCTGGGGGGAGCGGGGTACCTTGCGGGGGTTGGGGTGGCTGCAGAGAGGCAGGTTGGCTATCATCTCCTGGTACGAGAACTCGTCCCTCTCCGTGCACTGGATGACGCCATCCAGCACCAGCACGTTACCGTAGGTCTTACTGTGGGTGGAGTGACAGTCGGGGACCTGGACTCCCTGGGGTAGGGAAACGTGCCCCAACCCGCCCTGAGTGAGCAGAGGCGCTCACACCCAGCCATAGGGTCCCAGAGGTAATAAGCGAAGGTGACACGTGGCGGGGCTGGGAGGGCAGGCCTGCGGGGTGGGGGCTGGGGTGGAACTCGGGGTCTCCTCGGCTGACGTGTCCCGGGACTGACACGTGGAGTACACTCCGGCTCCCTCCCACCGGAGGCCTGCCCGGATCGCCGTCCCCCGCCCGGGGGACGCGGGGTGCAGGGCGGGGAGGGGACCAAGGCAGCCGCGGGGCCTAGTTGGTCAGAACTTCTGACAGTTCTGCAGGGGCGGGCGGGGGCCGGGGCGGCTGGGGGCGCCGGGAGAGGAGGGAGGCAGGACAGCGGGCCGGCCTGGAGAGGGGTGGCCGGGCCGGAGTCAGGGCCGGGCGAGGGCGGCGGGGTGGAGGCTTGCAGGGTCCGGGGGAGCGGCGGCGGTCCGGGCTGAGAGCCGTCGGCGGTACCTGCGGAAGACAAGGATATCCTGGTATCGCGAGCGCTGGTGGTGGAGCAGCTGCTCCACCTGCAGCGACAGGGCCTGGCCGGGCCACAGGCTGCACGTCTCGCGGAACCAGCCCTCGCGGATGGCGGCGGGGCCGGGCGCGGCGGGGCCGTCGGGGCCGGACTCCATGGCGGGCAGCGCGGGGCGCGGGCCCGGGACTGCAGGCCGCGCGGAGCCGCAGCACAACGGGACCAGCTCCGCCCGCCGCCCGCGCCGCAACCTAACTGGCCTAAGGGGCGGGGCCTCCTGGGGGGCGGATCCCCAACTCTCCAATGGCGGCGCGGAAGCCGGCCCGCGGCGAAGCGTCGGCGTGGCCTCGCTGGGTGCTGATTGGCCGCCAGATCGAGGCGCGGCGCTGATTGGCCGGAGGGTGCCGTCCGTCGGCGACAGCAGGGTAGTGCGGCCGCTCAAGGGCCACGTGGGGCCGGGCCGGGACTCGGCGGCCCTGGCCGGGGGCGGGTTCCGGGGTGGTCTGCGCGGGCGGAAAGGGTCAGGGTCCCCACTACGGCCGCGCGCAGGCCAAGCCCAGCAGCCCAGGGGGGTTCGGAGGCCCCGAGGACGCCCGTCCGGGGGATTGCGGGACCCGGAGGGGAAGCGCGGAGTGCCGGGGCGCCGGGACGTGCAGGCTGGGGCTCCGGCTCTGGAGAGAGAAGTGGGCGCCCGCGCTACTTTGTCGGATCAGGGGCTACGTTGTTGCGCCGTAATGAGAATAGAATGTATCCCTGGCCGCGTCCAGAGATTTGGCTCCTCGATTGACCTCAACAGAACCCGTGGATGATAGAGATGCATTGAGGATTATTTATTTGAGAGGGTCATCACAGCCTGCGATTTGACAAGCTGGATTTAGCCATTCCCTTCGATTCTCTGTTCCCTGAGAGGATGGCTGCCGAATAAGAAAGTTCTAAACAAGTTTCTAAATTTACCAGTAGTGTCCAGGAAGAGGCCCAACACATACATATTCAACACCAAAAAAGACTGGCACTTTTTTTTTATTTTGATAAACTGGGTCTGGCTCCTTGAAGGTGGGTGGGAATGTGCTGTTTTTATGAAAATGTCAAAGAACTTCTCAAAATCACATTAAGCATGCTAATTACCAAATATTAAATGCTAATCGCTCTCTGCGCAGTTCGAATGCCAAGGAAGGAAGATGAAACTGTTATAAACTATTGGAGACAGCCTCGTGATGGTTTTTGACTGACGTTTTGCAGCCTCCACCTGGAGTGGGAGCATGTTCCCTCCCTCTCTCTCTCTCTCTTTTTTTCTTTGCTAGGCAAGCACTCTACCACTGAACTACACCCCCAGCCCTTTTTGTTTTATTTTGAGATAGGGTCTTGCTAAATTGCACCGGTTGGCCTCAAAAGTGCGATCCTCCTGCCTCAGCCTCCCAAGTAGCTGGGATTACAGGCATGCGCCACAGGGTCCTGTGTTCCCTGTGTCTTAAATCAGGGTGAAGGGCATGGTGTTCATCTCCGGTCTTGGAACAACGGTGTGCGTTGGTTGACTTTAAGCTTTTTAAAGGAGGTAACAGCTGGGGGTGGTGGCACACGCTTGTAATCCCAGTACTTGGAAAGCTGAGACAGGAGGATCGCAGGTTTGCGGCCAGCCTCAGCGACTTGTGAGGCCCTCCACAATTTAGTGAGACCCTATTTCAAAATAAAGAATAAAATAGGGCTGAGAGTGTAGCTTGGAGATAGAATAGTCAATCCCAGTACCGCAAAAGAAAAAAAAAAGGAGGTAAGCCAGCACAGTTAAAGAATTGCTAGAATTGAGCAAGGCTCCTGTGTCTGTCACCTGGAAAACTATGTTACTGCTGAACATCCTGCTCACTGGTACACCAGGGGTTGGAAAAACACTAGGCAAAGAACTTGCATCAAGATCAGGACTGAAATACATTAATGTGGGTGAATTAGCTCAAGAAGTTTGATCACCGGATATCATGGAGTCTGGCAAGATGGCTTCTCCCAAAAGCATGCCGAAAGATGCACAGATGAGCCGGGGCATGGTGGCGCACGCTTATAATCCCAGTACTTGGGAGGCTGAGACAGGAGGATCGCAGGTTCACAGCCAGCCTCAGCTACTTAGTGAGGCCCTCCGCAACTTAGCGAGACCCTATTTCAAAATAAATAAAAAATAGGGCTGGGGGTGGAGCTCGGAGGTAGAATGCCCCTGGGTTCAATCCCCACTACCGCCAAAAAAAAAAAAAGATGCACAGATGATGGCACACATCCTGAAGGGTATGGGGATTACAGAATATGAGCCAAGAGTTATAAATCAGATGTTGGAGTTTGCCTTCCGATATGTAACCACAATTCTAGATGATGCTAAAATTTATTCAAGCCATGCTAACAAAACTACTGTTGATGCCGATGATGTGCAATTGGCAATCCAGTGTCGCGCTGACCAGTCTTTTACCTCTCCTCCGTCAAGAGATTTTTTATTAGATATTGCAAGGCAAAGAAATCAAACCCCCTTGCCATCGATCAAGCCATATTCACGCCCTAGATTGCCACCTGATAGATACGGCCTAACAGCTCCAAATTATAGGCTCAAGTCTTTACAAAAAAAGGCATCTACATCTGCGGGAAGAATAACAGTTGCGTGGTTGAGTGTTGGTTCAGTTACTAGTAGGCCAAGTACTCCCACACTAGGCACACCAACCCCACAAACCATATCTGTTTCAACTAAAGTAGGGGCTCCAATGTCTCTCACAGGGCAGAGGTTTACAGTATAGATGCCTGCTTCACAGTCCCCTGCGGTAAAAGCATCAATTCCTGCAACATCAGCACTTCAGAATGCTCTGGTTAATCCATCATTAATTGGGTCCAAAAACATTCGGATTCCCACTAATATGGTATCATCACAAAATACTGCCAATGAATCATCAAATGCATTGAAAAGAAAACGTGACGATGATGATGATGATGACGATAATAATTTGTAATCTAGTCGATGTATGTAACATGTATATTTGATCTTGACTCGGTTGTATTGAAATTAAGCATGCTGGCTGTTTTCAAGTTTTGCTTTAGAAAATTTACACAGTATTTAAAGAGTAAATATAATTATTCTTTTTTTTTTTTGCGGTACCAGGGATTGAACGCAGGGGCGTTCTACCTCCACGCTACACCCCCAGCCCTATTTTTTTTATGCTTTATTTTGAAA
>PVJS01064576.1:2500-10194 GCA_004027185.1 Glis glis | reverse complement strand
AGTACCGCAAAAAAAAAAAAAAAAAATCTCAGTGCCTCCCGAAGCCAGAACTGATTCTCGTTTGGGTCATCCATGCACATTTTGGGGGGAGATAGAGATAAATCATGTTCAGCTCTGTTAGTGCAGATCCCAGGGAGTAATCAGTGTAATAAGAATGAAAATTACATTAGATAACATGTATATATTCCAGGTACTGGGATAAATGCTTTATGCCCATTAGTTCATTTTAATACACTGCTCTCTAAGAAGCTGTGGTGTCTCATTTTCCAAATGATGAAATTGAAGCTGGGAGAAGTTAAATAATTTACCACGAGATGAAGAGTGATGGCAAGGAATTTGCACCTGGCTCTGGCTAACTCCAGGGCCTACCTCGTTAACTACTCCACAAAGATGACAGCACCATAACGTGGGGTGTTGATGGCCATTCCCTTCTTGTCTCCAGCTCATCCTTGATTCGGAGCTATCCCGAACCAAGGCTTCCCCTCCCCTGACTCCTAGACGCCAGCCAGTCCAGGATCAGCTGGTCCTGGGTGGACCTGCCCCTCTATGACAGTCAGAAGAAAGCCCGAGGGAGCTTTGCTGAGGACGCTGTGACTGTCTCCACCTGGCTGTGTAAGACATCTGGAAGGCGATGTCTGATTCCATTCCAGAGCCTTGCCCGGGTCATTTGTCCTGGTGTTTGGGGTGGTCTGTGCTCCATGCTTCTCCTGTTACTCTGCAGGGCTGACAAGATGTTGTCCCCCAGCCTTTGCCACCAGCCTTGTCAAGGTAGTGCTGGTCTCTGGCTCCAGGATTCCAGGCTGGAGAGGAATGCCTCTGGCAATACCGCTGACTCCGGCTAATAACTGGGGCAAATCCTTTGAAAGACACGCAAGCTTCCTTCCTGAGCCCTGAGATGATACCTGTTAGTATTTCTTCATCAGAACATCTTGTTTCTCTCCAGAGCGGGGTTTATGGATTACCTTGGGCTGCTGGTTATACTGCCCAGGAAAGCCTTGAGAGTGACACGTTAGATCCTTATCATGTTGTGGGCCACCTACCAACTCTGGACATTGAGTTCTGACTCCCCAGCTGGTACTAAATGGAAAATAATCACCTGGGCTTTTAGACTCTGTACTTACTGGGTGATTCACAATCTAGTAAAACCACCTTTCAGACTGCCCAGAAATCTAAGTTGGAATTTTGATGACTGTGCTACTGTGTATTTAGGAACTGAGACTCAAGAGTCATTTCCTGGCTCTGCCACCAGCTGACTGTGTGACCTTATGCCAGTCCCTTGGCCCTTCAGAGCCCTTGTTTCCTCCTTTGGAAAGCACTGGGACACGATTTTTCTAGGTGATCTCTGGGTTGCCTTTAAAATAAGTGATTCTTAATCTTATTGACCAATGATGTCTTAATCTGTTTTCTGTTGCTATAACTAAGAACCACAGACTGGGTAACTTATAAATAATAGAGGTTTATTGGCCCCATGGTTCTGGAGTCTGGGAAGTTGAAGAGCATGGTGCTGGCATCTGTTGAACATTTGGTGACGGCTTTCTTGTTGCATCATAGCATGGTGGAGGGCATTACAGGGCGAGGGCAATCGAGAGAGAGCTTGTTCTTATGACAAAGCCTCTCCTGTGATAGCCCATTAATCCATGAGTGGAGCTGGGCATCATGGCACACACTTATAACCCCAGTACTTGGGAGGCTGAGACAGAAGGATCGCAGATTCGAGGATGGCCTCAGCAAGTAGTGAGACTCTTATCAACCTAGTGAGACCTGTTTCAATATAAAAAAAAATAGGGCTGGGGATGTAGCTTGAAGGTAGAATGCCCCTGGGTTCAATCCCCAGTACCACACACACAAAAAATCCATGAGTGGACAAATCCATTCATAAGGGCAGCGCCCTGGTGACCCACTCGACTCCCACAGGTCCCACTCTCAACTCTGTTGCATGGGGACCAAGTTTCCCACACATGACATTTGGGGACACATTCAAAACATAGCAAACAGTTTCCCTTACTGTTGGTTGTCTGCATGCGTTCCATCAGTCATCGCCTCCTTGTCGAGCAGTCTGTGGGCCCAGGGTCATCCTGGGAAGAAGAGGTAGGAGAGAGGGGACAAGCCCCAGCACCCTTGCTAGCAGGAAGAGTAGTCTCCCAGGCAGACAGACCTGTAGACAACGGCTAATCACTGTGATGAGGATCTGAACAGAGGGCAGTGGCATCAAAGGGCCAGAGTTGCCCATGCCAGGCCTCACCAGGCCAACCTAGAGCATAAACAGATGGCATGGGTGACAGGTTGAATCCACCCAAGAGAGGCTGTGATTTTATTAAACACCTGGGGAATGGTGCTGTGCGATACCAAGGGCTCTATGTGCGTTTCGGATCAGAATTATTCTCACTCTGGTGGTTCCGTAGTTGTCTGCTGGTGGAGGAGAATCAAACAGCCCTGTGAGCCTCTTCCCCTCTGGATTCCTCATACACAAGAGCTTTGAAGACCAGTGGGGCCCAAGTGTTTGGCCAGATCTTTATGACCTTTCCCATGTGCTTTCTTGGGCCTCCCCAGTGAGGACATTGGCATGCAGAGGCTAAAAACCTTATTGTTAACTTCACATGCATCTCCAGTGCCACTAAGACCTTGGGCACACGTAATGGTGCTTTGAATGCCCTGGATGGGGTCAATTGGCCCAGGCCCAGCACAACTTTATTTAGTCATGGAAACTCTTTGTGGGTAGTTTTTATTGTTTCAGGTTTATCACATTTAAGTACACTGTGTTTTTTTAAAACTACATTGCAGGGCTCACAGATTATCTATAAAACTGAGCTTCAAAAACAGCACCAGTGGGAACGGGAACTTGGCATGGCTGTTTTCAAGGCTCAGCCTGGGACTCGATGATGAAATGTTTGTGGCAAACACATGTTTGCACTCGGTCACTGACTTAAGCCTGTGGGTTTTGGGGGAGCAAATGAGTGGAGTGTAGGACATGATCCCAAGAGTATCTGTTGCCTCCCAAGGGAGTATGAGGCTCAGGCTGTCAGCTTGGCTAGACCTGAAGTTGAGTGTAAGATGAAATTGTTTCTAGAAAGTGAGAGCTTTCCTGCTGTAAGTTCTTGTCTATCCAGAGGATCTCAGTTAGCTGATGGTTCGGGGAGCAAAGGTTAAAAGGAAGTAGGTTGTGACATGTGTGTGTGTGTGTGTGTGTGTGTGTGTGTGTGTGTGTGTTACTAGGAATTGAATGTAGGGATGTTCAAACTCTGAGCCACACTCCCAGGCCTATTTTATTTTATATTTTGAAACAGGGTCTCACTAAGTTGCAGAGAGCCTCACTAAGTTACTGAGTCTGGCTATGAACCTCAATCCTCCTGTTTTAGCCTCCCAAATACTGGGATTATAGGCATGCACCACCATGCCCAATTCAGTTTGTGATTTTTTGAATACCCGTGTGGCAAGTGCTACTATGCTGGCCAGAGTGTGGGATTGACCAGGAAACAGCCTGGCGCAGGGTGCTCTCAGCTGAGAGCTGCCTCCCCTGCTGTCTCCTCCATGGCCCCTCTCTTCCCCACTGTCTGTCCCAGGAAGCAAGATGCAGAGGCTGGAAGGTTTATTTCCATCCTGCCCTGTGAGGGAAGCGGAGGAACATCCGGTTTGCAGCCCTGGTCTAACAAGTCTGACCACTTGATCCCAAAGTTGGTTCTTGTCATGTCAAGTGTTAGGTCAAAGCAAATCATTTTTTTCTTCCCCTAAAACTTTGTTGCAAATGTCTAATTTGCAGCTTGACACTGATTGGTTAAAAATCACTGTGTAAGCTGGCCTGGGGTAAATTCCTAAGCTACCTGGTCCCTTCTCTGTGAAGGGAAGGCAGTCACCACCTGGCTGTCCACTAAGGTTGTAGAATTGTGTCAGGGTGTCAGAGGCACTGAGAACCAAGTGCCAGGAAAGACCCTCTAAAACATGGAGGGCGGCAGCTCCTGTCGTTCCCAGGAGGAAGAGGGAAACCAGGTTTGAGGAGATGTACACACCCAAGGACTAGACTCATCTCAGAAAAATGCCCCAGGGCCACACTGGCCGGAATGTGTCCTTCCCCCTGTGGAGGGCCGTGGGTGAGCTGGGACAGGCTGGAGGAGGACCCGAGGAGTGGGAACTGGACCAGAGAGAGAGGAGACCGGGAGCCCTGCACACACCCCTGGAGTCAGCCTAATTGTTTCCATTCCTCCTCCTGAGGGACTGAGGTCTGTATTCCCCAAAGCTTTCTGGCCACCCCAGTACAGACTTCCATTGTCTCAGGAGTCTCCCAAAGATGGGCTTTTACACCTCCAAAAACCAGAGCCCAGACCCTCAGAGCCCAGGCCAGGAGGAGCCCGGACTCAGGTAATTGTGGAGAGATTCATTTCTCCCCATCAGCACAAACCAGTCAGCCTGAACTGGGTGTGTTTATTCAGTGAAATCCAGGAACCTCAGTCCGCTGGTTTTAATCAGGAGCTCGCTCTGTGGTAATTGGGGCTCCTCGACCAAGGATCTGGTCCCACTTAGGTTTCCAAATGCCAGGCGAGCTGGTTTCCACGGATAGAGTGTCTGCTGCTCACGTGGCCGCATGCAAATGCAGACTGTCCAGAGCACAGGCCCGGCCCGCTTTCATGTGGAATTTTGAGCTCTTCTGGCAGGGATTTTTCCAGTCTTTGTATTTTGAAAGGAGGGTAAGATAATACGTGGCGGCCTCTCTGGAGAAGTCGTTTGGAGAGAGGGGCTGGGACTTGGCAAAATGAAAACTGTGGGGACCATCACAGGGCTGATTCCACCTTATAAACCTGGTGTCCCCATCAGCTTCTCCCAGCAGGGCCGGCCTTATGGACATGCAACCTGGGCTGTCACTCGGGGGACCCCCTATTCAAAAGGCCCTGCTTGACTTTAATGAGCGGCTGTTTCTGCCTTGAAATTCTGAATAATTTCTGAACAAGGACAGCCCCTCCCCATTTTTGTTTTGTCCAGGGCTCTGAAAATGACGTAGCCAGTCCTGCCAAGAGGGCTGGGGTGAAGGTCAGGCTTTGCCATCCACTAGCCGTAAGCCATAGGGCTGAGGGGACCTTCCCAAAGGAGATCCATTGACCTCTCCCCTGCAGCTGTTGTGCAGAGAATGAAAGAGCACGGCCCTACAGCACTCAGTGCCATGTGTGCCACACAGTAGGTCCTTTATCACACACACACACACACCCCTGCCCGGCCTTTCTAGTCATTTCTTTGTTCATGCAACAAGTACTGCTTTGGGCGTATTGTTATCACGGGCCAGCCAGTCTTCCACATGGTCCTCCAGGGTTTGGGGATGCTGGATATCAAAGAGTTAAATTCTGTCCCAGGTAGTCTTTTCCCTGTTGACTCTGTCACCAGCACCAGCCCCTCCCCTTTGCTGTTATAAATTTGGGGACCCTGAGCCCTCTCCAATTCCAGAGCACATCTACTCCTTCCACACACACAGGCAGCACCGCCCCCAGCGCAGTGGGTGAGCCAGGTCATGCCCTGGTGACCTGTCCCCACACTGGAGAACGCAGCTCTAATGTCAGTGGTGCTGGGGAAAGTCCCCTCCGAGGGTGGTGGGCGGGCTTCTACACAGTGAATCTGTGACTTCTCCCAGGGTAGTAATAGTGATAATCGCGAGCGCTCACTGGGTGTTTGGTAAGTGCCAGGCACACATATTATTTCATTCCAACATGGATTTGCAAAGTCCTGTGGTTACCCCTATTTTACAGATGAAGTAACTGAGGCAAGGGAGCCCCCACAGTGACATTTCTCTCACTTGCGTGGCATGGCCGACAGCATCATCTACGTGAAAACTGTGTTTGTGTATGTGTGTGTGTGTGGTACCAACTCCTCCGATCTCCCAGGGTCTGTGAGATGGCATTACCCAGACACCAGCCTGTCAGATGCCCTGGATTAGTAATGACTGGGTTTCTTACCAGGGAAGAAGGGGCTTCAATGTAACCTGGGAGTGCTGGCCCCAGTGGGCATGAGATGGGACTTATCTGAACGTGACAGTGATGCAGGCTCAGGGGCTGGCTCGCCTTCTGAGCCAGGTGGCCTGTGAGGAGCTACCAGACTCTTCAAAGAATGTGGTCAGACCACATCCTACCCAGGAGACCGCTGAGGTGCTCAGCAGCCCGCCAATGGGACGGCCTGTCTGCTAGCCAGCCTTCCAGCTAGCGCCAGGAGTGTGTTTTGAGGGTGTCTGGTCATCCTCTTACCTGTCTTCCCACTGCCAGCCACTCTCCGACTGATGACCTCATTCCAGGGAAGGTTCCAGAACCTCTTGAGCAAGAAAATGCATATGGACTCCTATATAAACGGCTCCACTGACAGCTATCATTAACTCTTTCAGTCACTGGCCCATTTCCAAATCAAGCATATAGTCTTAATTTTAGTGTATGTATTTTCACTTGCTAAGAAATGGGCTTTGAAAACATGCAAACACAACAGGTTTTAGAATTGATTAAGCCTAGCCAGGTATGGTGGTGCATGCTTGTAATCCCAGTACTTGGGAGGCTGAGACAGGAGGATTGCAGGTTCGAGGACAGCCTCAGCAAGTAGTGAGACTCTTACCTAGTAAGACCCTGTTTCAAAATAAAAATTAAAAAAGGGGGAGGGCAAGGGTATAGCTCGGAGGTAGAATGCCCCTGGGTTTAATCCCCAGTAACACACACACACACACACACACACACACACACACACACACACACAAAGAGAATTGATTAATCCTGTGTTGGAAGCCCAACTTTGCTAGTTCTATAACCTAACACAAGTCACCAACTTTCTCTGAGGCTGTTTCTTCCTATAAAATGAGAACAATAGAACCTATTTATTACACAGGGTTGTTGAGAGGATTGAATATTATATATGAAACGTACAGAGTTCATAGCATACAGTAAGTTCTCAGTAAACATTAGTTGCTACTGCTACACACAGTCTGAGAGAAAGGAATATTCTTGAGGAAGTCCTATTTTCTTATATTAGTAGGGAGAGGAAAGAAGAAATGGGAACTACAAGGATGCCACACCCATCTGATACTGGAACACTTGAGAGTATGCTCTCTTTGATGTAGAACCGATAAAGTACCAACACTTTCCCGGGGAAAAAAGTAGGGAGTTGGTCTCCCTCAGCAGCTCTCTCAAACCCTCTGGAATGCTGGTAGTGGGCTTTCATGAAGTTCATCTCTTATAATCCTCCAGGCCACCCCTGAAGGTTGTCATCACCCCCAGGTTACAGTGGAGAAAGCACCCGGTTTTGCCAGTTTGGGTCCAGATCTACCTCAGGTCTAGCATTTCTCACTTCCTAGAGAGGTCCCTGCTCAAAATGAGTGGCTGGCATGGGTTTTCCTGGTACTCCAGTGTTGAGCCAAACAGGGATTGAGCAGGGGCATCTGGACATGCTCAGTCCGTTCACAGATGCCTGTGCAGGCAGAGACACCTGTTGTTCCATAGGACAATGGTGAGCCCTGTCCCTTTGAATGAATGGAGAATTAAAAGCCCTGCCCCAGCAGAGTGGTAGTTAGTAGCTCACTCATAGCATTTGCTCCCTCCTTTACTACAGGCAGAAGAGAAGTGTGTAATAATTACCCTGAAGCACAACACTAGTAACCGGGATTGCATTTAAATAGTTGCCTCCCATTGAAGATGAACACCTTGCTGAGTATGTTGGTGCAGACCTGTTTATCCCAACTACTC
>PVJS01064575.1:0-10192 GCA_004027185.1 Glis glis | reverse complement strand
GCAGAGCCTGTGGCTGAGGCCGTCTCCTCCTCGGGGTCTTGGACGCAGAGCCCGTGGCTGAGGCCGTCTCCTCCTCAGGGTCTTGGACGCAGAGCCTGCAGAGAATCTGTTCCTACTGCTGGCATTTCCCTTCCATTTTTCTTAGTTGTGAAAATTGTGTTAAAAAAGTATTGTATTGAAATAGTTTTCTATAACCAAAAAGCATATAAGAAGCCAGGTATGGTAGCACAGGCCTGGAATCCCAGTCCTTGGGAGGCCAAGATAGAAGGATTTCAGGTTTGAGGCCAGCCTCAGCCACTTAGCAAGACCCTGTTTCAAAGTAAAGGTAGAACGCCCCTGGGTTCAATCCTCAGTACCAAAGAAAAAAAAGCATATAAGGTAACAAACGCAAATGAAAATCTGGGTTTAAATACTATCTCTGAAGCTTTATGGGCTGAATTAAAAAGGAAAGATGATTCATGATGGTTTGCTTAGTAATATTAAAATGAATACAAATTAAACTTGTGTATGTTCATGTGTATAATAATAAAATTTTTAATAGTAGTTTCTCCTTCTTACTGTGAGTAAAGAAGTCGTGTTTATACTTACCAAAATTTTTTGTGAGTGCTGACATTTTAACAGGCTATCTCCACATTCAGGCGAAGGCTGTTTGAAGTCAAGGTGACGCTTCCAGCGTTCCCCTTGGGATTTCCCCAGGACGGCATCATTCGTTAGTGCGGTTTTTAAGTGTGATTTTAAGTGGCTTTGTGCTGGGTTGTGTGGTCATAGTTATATTCTGAACGGCAGGTGCCGGGTGGTGCTTCAGGGAGCGCGCCAGGCCGACGTCCCGGCTGCGCGGGAAGCGCGAGGGGCCCTGCAGCTGCGGGTCCTCCTTAGCTGCTGCCTGGTCCTGGTAAATTTTTGTGATGCTGATTCTTTTACTTTTGTGATAATAATACAGAAAACATTCAAAAAAGTTCTTTCTGACAGATTGCATCTTTATTGTATTCACTTCATATGTCTTTATTTTATTTACAGGTGTTGACTTTAAAATCAAAACTGTAGAGCTAAGAGGAAAGAAAATTAGATTGCAGATCTGGTAAGTGGCAGTCGGCCCGGGACGTGCGGTGTGTGTTTAACAGTCCACGTGTGTCTACTAAAGTGGCCCGTGATCCGGCTCGCCTGGCCTGCTTTCCTGCTCCTGCACGTCTTTAAATCAGACCAGCAGCACTTCCTTCGTGAGAGCATTTAGAAGCCCCCACGAGAGCTATTTGGAGCCTCTACACCTGTTTTTACATCATTTGACCTCATCTCCAAACTGCCATCCCGCGATGGTTGTTCGCATGTGCGTCCCGTGTGTTCATGGCTGTTTGTGGTAGTGTGCGGCGAGCCCAGGGTGTGCGCAGCCAGCCTGGCAGGAGCTGAAGGCGGGTCACCCGTGGACAGGCGTCCCCCTCCAGGGGTGCTGCAGTGCCCTGAGCACAGCCCCCTTCTGCCTACCGGACGTGGACCCCAGGCCCTTCCTGGGCAGAAGCCCCGCTCTCCTCTCACCCTCAGAGGGAGCGAGCAGCCCAGCGCGTCCACTGTCCCACGCTCAAGCCTTCCCGTGGCCTGAGGCGCTCAGCCGCAGGTGGAAGAAGGGATGGGGCCTGGTCTGGTGGCGGAGCTGTCCCGGGGCGCCATCGTGTTTGGTACTCAGCTTACTAACTCCTCTCGCAGGTCACCTCAGCTCTGACTGTCTGTCACCATCTGTGTGTGTGTGCTTTCATCCGCGTTAACCGCTGCTTCGTCTGTGGCATCACCGGTCACCTAACGCTTGAATGTTAGTGCCATGTCTCCATCCTTCATCCGTGTCCCTGCCGGGGCACTGCTGGAGCCGAGCCAGAGGGGCTCGCCTCGCAAGGTGTCTGAGGTAATGCCTTCCCGTGGCCATCCGCGACCGTGGCCACATCGAGGGGTTTGGGGTCTTTATTTTGAGTCATGTTTTTGTTTGGGACATGATTGTGAAACATTAAGAGTCTTCCCTAAATACTTGAATAACAAAAAAATAGGTCTGAATGCTAGCCCATGCGAAGACAGCAGACTGGGCGTTGTGCACGGCTGCCCATCGGCGTGTCTTATCCACAAGCTGCTGTTTCTTTAAGGCGACTGTCTTGGTGTGGTCCGCCTGCACCCAGCCCTTGTGGGTGACGTGCTTTCTGCTGAGGAGGGAATGTGTTTAGTATGAGAATGCCTGTGGAGCTTGCTTTCGTGAGTGACAGACATGCCCAGTGACTGTGGCCTATGTCTTAACTAGCGCAGTAGTGTCTCTGTCAGTAGTAATACAAAGCGGTTTATAAAGTACGTTCAAGGGTCCAGGTGCTTCCCTGGAACTCCGCCCACTGGGCTGTGCCACTGGCGTGGGATACATCGCAGTGTGATCTAGGTGGCCCTCGTGGAGTCCCAGTACACGGAGGAGAGTGTGACAGTGTGGTCCCAGGTCCCCACGGCACACTCAGACTGCTTTTCTATTGGGTGTGAAAGCGTTCTCCATGACAGCAAGTCCCTGCCTCCCTCTGCTTCTCCAGTCCTCTCGCCTCCGCCACCTGTCAACACGACACTGGTGAAGAACCTGACGGAGGAGCTGGGTGCGGTGGCGCACACCCATAACCCCAGTACTTGGGAGGCTGAGACAGGAGGATCGCAGATTGAGGACAGCCTCAGCAACGTAGCAAGACTCTCAGCAACCTAGCGAGACCTTGTTTCAAAACGAAAAATAAAATAGGGCTGGAGGTGTAGCTCAGGTAGAATGCCCCTGGGTTCCATCCATCCCCAGTACCAAAAAAAGAGAGAGGAACAGTGAGATGCCTTGCCTTCATTGGAAGGTGGACTGCAAGTTGTCTACATGGAATGTTCCAGTGGTTCAGTTAGGAAGTAGGACTTCTCTTTTGAAGGGGTTTTCAGCAGTGAATCATGTACACAGTAAGTCTGCCACCTTGTTACTCACAGAGTACTCAAAATGAGACTTTTATTCTGAAATACTGTATTTGAAAGATTGAAAATAAATGGGCTGGGAGGCGTATCTCAGTGGCAGAACACTTACCTAGCATGCACAGGGCCCCAGGTTCAATCCCCCAGTAAGACAGCACACACACACACACAAAGATGAAAAATCCTTTGTCTTCATTTTTACTATCCAGTAGGTAAAAAGAAAATATTGGAATCGTGGCCATTGTGTTTAAATGGACTGGAAGCAGCCAGACATTGTGACACACACCTGTAATCCCAGTACTGGGGAGACTGAGACAGGAGGGTCACAGGCTTGACCCTAGCCTCAGCAATTTAGGGAGGCCCTCTGCAACCTAGCAAGACCCTGTTTCAGAATAAAAAATAAAATCAAGCTAGGGATGTAGCTAGGAGGTCGAATGCCCCTGAGTTCAATCCCCAGTATAAATAATAATAATAATAATAATAATAATAATAATAAATAACCAGTATAAATAGATAAATAAATAAATAAGACTTGAAGGCATGAATTGTGTGAGGCGTCGGATTCAGATGCTCACTATACGAGCTCTTCTTCCTGTCCCTCAGCCCAGCCCTCCCTGCTGGGGAATTTTTGTTTCGCCTGGTGTTCTTAGATTGACATCAGGTTCCTTTCCTTTAGTTCTCTGCTTGGAAGAGGTGGAACATTTCATACTCTGGAATTGGTTCCTGCCCTGCGAACTAGAAATTGTACCGTTTAAATGGATATATTAGATACAGATAATAAGAATCTTTGAACTGCCTAAGCATTCTCTTATTTCCAATCTGGGAAAACAGAATTACAGAAATTTTTCAATTTGGAGAAATCAGAATAAGACCACCTGCTAGCTGTCGTAAATGATGATCTAGCAGACATTAATAAGCTACAAATTTCTAGAAATCAGCTCTTTATCATTACAATGAAAATTCAAGTTCACAGAGAAAGAGCAGGAATGTAGGATTTTGTGTCTTCATAGAAGCATGATGACATAATTATGTTACCTTGTTATCTAATTTCTGAAAAGTAGAAGCTTACATAGGATTTTATGGTACGGTACATAATAGGTAGTTAGCAGATACTTGTTGAAAGAAATCAATGTTTCATTTGCCCATACATGATAGCAAATAATTTACCATGTAGGGAAAATAAGCAAAGGAGCTTTTGAGAGGAAAAAATAAAACTTTCTCAGTCGGGATATTTTTGAAAATACTGAATGACCTCTCAGAGGAACGTGGCTTGCTAGCTCAGGCATGCAGAGCCAGGCACGGAAGATGGGATTCAAGGTACGGTCTTTTCAAAGGGCGGCAGTGAACTGTTAGGGGTGCTTGGTAAATACCGTATTTTAAACTCATTTCCCCTGTTGTATTTTGAAAAAACAAATATCACATATTTTGATGTTGTATTAACATTCCCATTGCGGATTTTCTGACCTGGGGGGAAAGTTATCTGGAGAGTCCGTTGGTCTGGGTTCATAATCCATCTCCATTCATCCAGTGTGGTCGTTGACCTGCATACAGATACCTTGTATCCCATATAGTTTAAGTCAGCCTGAGTTTGTCCCAGCACCAACTGGGGGCGGGGATAGGTGTGTTACCCTTGTTCCCTCATAGTAGAGAAAGAGACAGGGGGTCAGTGTTGGCGCTGGAGTGTGGAGCGGCTTGCTTTGGTTATTGTTGGGAACTGGTTTTCGCTGCTGTTTTGTAGGGACACGGCAGGTCAGGAGAGATTCAACAGCATTACCTCAGCTTATTACAGAAGTGCCAAGGGGATCATATTAGTGTATGACATCACTAAGAAGGAGACCTTCGATGATTTGCCAAAATGGATGAAGATGATCGATAAGGTAGGTGTCGCATTTTCCTGTTGCATGTGAACTTTCTGCTTATGGGTATCAGTCACTGTGAGAGGAGGATGGAAACCCCATGATGGAGATGATGGAGCCCATGATGGAGCATGCTTCTGCAAAATGAGAGTTCTGATTCCTATCACAGCACTCAGGGTAGAGTCACCCGATTCCTATCACAGCACTCAGGGTGGGCATGCAGTCGTGCGTTACAGATGAGGTGACAAGCCATCCAGAATCGGCTGATAGTAGAGCGAGGGCTTTCATTCTGGCACCCTGGACTCGCAGACTTCAAGGCCCAAGCACGCTCATGCTCCTCTATCCTGCTGCTCCCTTGGAGTTAGACCACGAACACTCCTGTTTCCGCAGAAAGGCCACTTGGACGCTCATTGTGTGCACTGCAGGAGATGGACGGCCATGTGCCCAGTACCCTGGGCAGCACAGGGCCTCAGTCACCACGGAGCGTCGTCTGCCCTCAGCATCACCCACCTCCTTTGGCTCCTTGTTTCAAACAAGAGAGGATTTTTCCTTTGACTCATGATTGAATCTGTATGGAAAACCCGTGTCTGCTGATTGATGTAATCTGTGGGTTCCCCTCTAGGAAGATGTGACCCCAAAGGTACATTTAGAAGGCAGGGCAACTGGGGGTGAGCTGTGATAGTATACAGTTCTCCAGAGTTGAAGCTTTCTTCCCTTATGCAGTAATTTGATGTTTAATTCCTTTATGTCACTAGCCTGCCTAATATGAATTTGGGTTTTGTCTACAAATTTTATGGAAATCTAGTCGGATTTGTCTACAGTTGTATTGATGCTGGAGAAAGTTCATCTCCAGCTTTACCAGGCACTTGTTCAGTGTCTGCCTCTTTGAAATGTGTCAGGACCAGGGTTACAAACCTCAGGCCTGCCCTGCGCTTCGCAGGGGTCCCTGGGTGCTGGTTCCTCTTCAGGCCAGAGTGACACTGGGCCAGGCCCTTCTAGCCCACCGCACAGCATGCAGGCCGCTGAGACGAGGGGTTCTGGAAAAGAGAGTCTGTTCACACGGTGGCTGAACTTGGCTGAGCTTGGCGGGGCGGGGAACCAAGTCTCAACCCATCTCCCAGGGCCCGCGTCTGGGCATGTTCATGGGAAAGGGGCAGCGTTCGAGGCCATGTGTGTGCAGTGAAACCTCGCGACTCTTGGGCCACGTGTTCAGAAGAGGGCCGCGCTGGCACCTCTGAGCGCAGAGCTTTCAGCCTCCTGATGTCACCCATTGGAGGTGGGGGTTTCAACAAAAGCAGCCTTCAGGTCCCAAAGCAATCTAGGTAACCATTGTTGTCAAAACCCACATGGCAGAGGTGTTATGTACAGCAAAGCTACCAGGAAACTAGTGATACATAGACTGGCTGCGCGACCTCCAAAGTAGCAACTTTTAAAGCTAATTATAGGGCGTGGTGGCATACTCTTGTAATCCCAGTACTTGGGAGGCTAAGACAGGAGGATCCGGGTTCACGGCCAGCCTCAGCTACTTAGTGAGGCCTCCGCAACTTAGACCCAATTATAAAAGTAGGTAACTAGCAGGGAGGAGGAGGCCCATAGTTGGAAATAAAAAGTGCAGAGTTGGTGAGTGTAAATGAGTCTGGCCAGTTGTGGTTGTTGGCTAAAATTATCCAGGTTAGGACCCCCTCTGCCCCATGGAGCGGTGGAGACCCAGCTTTATTCTTCCGATGGTTACTTTCCCTAGAAGGGCTCTCGTTCCTGGAGAGAGGCTCTGAGCTGCAGAAGATACTCTACAACTGTAAGCCCTTCCTTCTCTTAGTAAATGTCCTGCAGGTGCCTGTGGCCCATTGAGCAAGGATTTGGTTTTAGAAGCCTCAAAATATGCTCCCAAGGAGATGAGAAAGGGGCAGTCCTCATTGTAGTCTCAAATCTCTGAAACTAGTGTGATGACTAGAAAACTGAAGGAGGCCAGGCGCAGAGGTGCCCGCCTGTAGTCCCAGCTGCTGGGGAGGCAGAGGAAGGAGGATCTCAAGTTCAGGGTCAGCCTGGGCAAGTTAGCAAGACCCTGTCTCAAAATTACCAAAGGGCTGGAATGTGGTGGAGCACTTGCCTAGCATGGGCAGAGCCCTGCAGGAGATGGCCTGAATCCTAGGGCCTGTTAGGTACTGGAGCTTGTGAGGTCCTCGAGATGAGGTCCTCGAGGTCCCACGCCCACCTCCCGTTGGTGCTTGAGACTTGCCTTGACCTTACTGAGGGGCCATTGCTTGGTGTTCCTCGCGTGCCAGCACTGCCTGCTCATCAGGAGCTGGCACCCCTTGCCCGGCCACTTGGCCAAGGCCACACCGTTCAGGTCTTTTTTGATACAGTCTGTTTCAAATAACTTTAGAAATACAAAATTACAGCTGGGTGTGGTGGCTCATGCTTGTAATCCCAGTACTTGGGAGGCTGAGACAGGAGGATCGCAGTTTGCGGCCAGCCTCAGCTTAGACCCTCCGCAACTTAGTGAGACCCTATTTCAATATAAAGAATAAAAAATAGGGCTGGGGGTGTAGCTCGAAGGTAGAATGCCCCTGGGTTCAATCCCCAGTACGGCCAAAAAAAAAAAAAAAAAAAGAAATACAAAATTACTTTGTATTACTATCTTTTGAGTTACTCAAAAGATTTTAACCCTTTTCAATAAAGAAATTCTGAAACGGGCATGGTGGCACACACTTGTAATCCCAGCACTTGGGAGGCTGAGATAGGAGGATCCCAGGTTCACAGCCAGCCTCAGCAACTTAGTGAGACCCTGTTTCAAAATATAAAATAGGGCTGGGGGGTAGCTCAGAGGTTGGATACCCTTGGGTTCAATCCCCAGCACCACACACACACACACACACACACACACACACACACACACAAGAAATTCTGTTATGCCTATATTTTTGAGAAGCCTATAAATGTAACAACTTGTTTTCCTGATTATAAAATAATGATGCTTTGTTAATGAAATTTGGAAAATCAAGAGAAGCACGAAAAGGTAAATTTAAAATCCTGGATCTGTTTAGCTTCCATTCTGCTTGCTCCACTAACTGATCTACCGTGGGCCTCCCATGTAGACAGGTGGTCAGGTCCCAGGGGTTTGGTTTTGTTGCAGTGTCTGTGTTTTATTTCAGTCTTCATGCATGTAGTTGTGGGCATGTTCATCATGGGGTTTGGCCTGCCTTTGGGGTCATTTCCTTAAGGCAGAGTCTTGGGAATTGAGTCCAGGGCCGAGAGCATGGTGGCTCTTTTTTTTCCTGGTACTGGGAACTGAACCCAGGGCCTCCTGCATGCCAGGCAGACGCTCCACCACTAAGCTACGTCTTCAGCCCAGCATGGTGTTCGTAACACCTGTACCAAGGTTCTTTAGAAAATGCTCTGGGCGCAGTCGGTCACCAGTCCTGCCTGGGGCCCGGGGGGCACGGATGGACGGGAAGGAACTGAACGCAGAGGAAAGGGTGACAGGTGCTGTGCTGGGTTGCATTCGCTTCAGCGTGTGACGTCCCGTCTTTGAACCCACAGTATGCTTCAGAAGATGCCGAGCTTCTCTTAGTTGGAAATAAGTTGGACTGTGAGACAGAGAGAGAAATCACCAGGCAGCAAGGTGAAAAGGTGAGCGGGCATGGGGAGCCCCCGAGGCCGCGTGCCCCCATGGCACACCGCCCGTGACATGTCATAAATTGCTTATTTTAAATTATGAAATAATTATCAAGAAGTGTTCACGCAATCACATTCTTCTCATTTGTTTACTTTTTTACTTTCTGCTCCTTTAAATTCATTTTGAAGTGGAAAGGAAAAAGCGCACATCAGTATATACTGTATTATTATCTAAGCTGACATTTTATACTGAAAAGCAGTTGTAAGATTGCTTTCATGATTTTCTCGTTAATGTATTTTCGCCTTCCTGGGCTTTTGCTAAGGATTCAATCATGGAGAAGCAATGATGTTCATATTTTAAATGTCAGGTACGTTGCACTTTCAGAAAAACTTGGGCATGTAATTTGACTTAAAGGTCCTAATCCCAGAGACTTTGTTAGATATATATTTTTTCTATTTACTTATGATGTAGGAGTTTGCTGTACTTGTGAACTTGATATTTGAGCATAAATGGGACTTTACAGACCTTAGACCCCCGCCCCCAAGCAGAACCCGAGGGTTATGGCTCCTGTCAGAAGCTGGGCCTGTGCACACGCACCGGTCCCTCGTGCCCCACACAGAGGAAACATATGTGTGTCTCCTCAGTTTGCACAGCAGATAACCGGGATGCGGTTCTGTGAAGCAAGTGCCAAGGATAACTTCAATGTGGACGAGATATTTCTGAAACTCGTCGATGACATTCTGAAAAAGGTAAAAGGGCGTCTCATCATGGAAGGATTTCATCCAAACCCATTGTCTCCTTTGTTGCTTTTTGTTTAGAATTTTTTTAGTTAGAAACGAAAGTACGAGGCCGGGCTTGGTGGCGCACACTTGTAATCCCAGTACTTGGGAGGCTGAGACAGGAGGATCCAGGTTCGCGGCCAATCTCAGCTACTTAATGAGTCCCTCCGCAACTTAGTGAGGCCCTGTTTCAAAATAAAGAATAAAAAATAGGGCTGGGGGTGTAGCTCGGAGGTAGAAGCCCCTGGGTTCAATCCCCGGTACCGCAAAAAAAAAAAAAAAAGTACGATGGTTCTGCTGAGGCTCAGGAACCAGGTGCAGTTAATTCCACCGGGGCCTCCAGCTTGCTGTGTTGATAAATGACAAGAAAAAAAAAATCTGTCCCTGTTCAGTACAGATCCATTTTTTTCCAGATATTTTTAGTCCAAGTTTGGTTGAATCTGCAAATGTAGAACACACAAATATGGAGAGCCAGCTATTACAGTTTTTCAGCTCAAACACTTCAGATGCTTCTAATAAAATGGTTTTTAATGTCTAAACTAACCTTTGATGATTAGAAAGCTTTATACTACGTGTGTGTGTGTGTGTGTGTGTGTGTGTGTGTGTGTGTGGTGCTGGGGATCAAACCTAGGGCCTGGTGCATGGTAGGCAAGCACTGTACACCCAGCCACATCCCTGGCCCCTGTCAGCATTGTAAAGCAATACTTTGTTTTTTACGTAATCGTACAGTTTGCAAAACATTCGCCTTTACCTCGTAAGGTTAAAGTGTATTTGTGTTTCCTCCCTGTCCTTCAGATGCCTCTGGATATTTTAAGGAGTGAGTTGTCCAATAGCATCCTCTCTTTACAACCAGAACCCGAGATCCCGCCAGAACTGCCCCCACCGAGACCGCACGTCCGATGCTGTTGATCGGCTACTTGGGAGAAAAGGTGGAAACGATTCCTGAAAGGGGAAAACATTCTATTCTGCACTACAATCATTGACAATTTCCT
>PVJS01064574.1:0-10195 GCA_004027185.1 Glis glis | reverse complement strand
AAAAAAAAAAAAAAAGACAATGTCCAAGATATATGGTTGAGAGAGAAAGGTATGATTCAGAACAGTGATATAGTACGATACCAATTATGTGTGTGTGTATCTATGTATATATATAATATAAAACCAGACACACATATATACATATTTGTTTGAAAATTCTTAAGTATCTCCTCAGGGGTACACAAATAAATGACAATACTGACTGACAGCAGGGAAGGGAATTGAATGGACAGAGCACAGCGGTAAGGGAAAGAATTTTCACTCTACATCTTTATGTAACTTTTCATTTCTGAAATGTGAAAATGATCACATATTCAAAAATAAGTAAAAACAATCGAATGCAAACCCCTAAATTATCACCTGTTTAGAAACTATCTCAATCAAATCAGATAATTTGAACAGATCTTGTTTTGTAATTTCTATGTGCAAATATATATATACACATATATACCAGAATGAAACATGTTAATATAATATTTGCATACACAAATAAATCTCTCTCTTTTCCTATTTATTCAGACATCAGATTTTACAGGGTGTTAATGTATGCTCAACATTACTGGAAGTAATATGGGGGTTAAAGGAAGACAAGACATAATTTCTCTATTACAGAATCCAGTAACTGAAGGAGAGAGAAAAAAGCTTCTGTGAGATGTGAAAGCTAGTCCCTTCAGCTTTTTTTTGTGCTGTAGTCTTCTCAACAGTAAAATATCAAGTGAGATAAAATGATCATTGAAGTCTTACAATTCCTGACTTGTTTAAATTTTAGTTTAATTGCTTTGTAAAATCACATTTTAAATTTTGAGATCATTGTAAATTCACATGCATAATACAGAGAAAGCCAGCATACCCCTGCCCCAGCTCTCCCAAAGGTAAAATCTTAGAAAACTGTAGTACACTATCATCATCAAGATACTGTCATTGATACATTCAACTGGAGAACAGCATTAGCACTGCCCAGATCCTTCGGTATTGCCCTGTTAGAGCCACGCCCACCTTTGGTTGTCTCAGATTCCTGGGAATCACTAATCTGTTCTCTATTATTTAATTTTGTCATTTCAAGAATGGTCCATAAATGAAATTATGCACTCTATAATCTTTTTAAGGCTAGCCTTTTTTTTTAACCCAGTGTAATTCCCTGGCTATGTATCTGCATTATATATATATATATCACTTTTTCATTCTCTTCTATTGCTGAGAAATATTGCATGGTATTGTGTAACTGTTCATTGTTGAAGACCATCTGCACTGTTTCTAGTTTGGGGCTAATATGGATAAAGCTGATATGAACATTTTTGTATAGGTTTTAGTATAAATGTTCAAGAGTACAACTGCTTGGGTTGTATGGTAGTTGCATGTTTGCTCTACTGGCAGTACCATTTTATAGTTCCACCAGCAAAGTATAAATTTTTCCCTGCATCCTTGCCAGCATTTGGTGGTATAACTTTTTTTTTTTTTTGCTTTGGTCATTCTGATAGGTGTGTAGGGCTATCTCATGATTTTTATTTGCATTTCCCTATGGGCTAACATTACTGACAATTTTTTCATATGCTTATTTGCCATCTCCTGGATGAAATGTCTCCCAATGTCTTTTGCCCATTTTATTTTGGAACTGGGGATTGAAACCTACGGAATTTTACCTCTGAGCTACACCCCTAGCTGCCATTCCTTCATTTGAAACAGGGTCTAGCTAAGTTGCTGAGACCAGCCTTGAATCTGCAATATTTCTGTCTCAGCCTCCCAAGTACTGGGATTATAGGTATGCACCATCATACCCAGCACTTTTGCCCATTTTCTAACTGAATTGATTGTTGTTTTCTATAGAGTGGTAAGAATTCTTTATATACTCTAGACACCACCATAACTTGTCTTTTTGTCTTATTCATAAGGCTTTTTGTAATATAAAAGTTTGGAATTTTGATGAGCTCCAATTCATCAATTTTCACTTTTATGGGTCATGGATTTGATGTCAATTCTAACCCTGGAATCTGAATGTTTCCCAAAGTATTTTATGATTTCAAGTTTTAATTGAAATACTCTATTTTGAATTATTTTTTTATAAATGTGATATATAGGTTGAGATTCTTTTCTGGGGTGGAGGAAAGCTAATTTTATCTAATTACTCCAGTACCATTTGTTGAAGAAGCTAGCTTCCCTTCACTGAATTGCTTCTGCACTTTTATTGTATGTTGGAGGAGGAGCAAGGAATTGAACATGGAGCCTTGCCCATGCTAAGCACCTGCTCAAGCACTGTGCTATACCCTAGACCCTCACACATACAGAGTTTGGCATATTTGCATGGGTCAGTTCCACTGCCCACTCTCACTGCTCTTACTCAACATAGTTCTGGAAGTTCTTCCTAGACACTTCAATAAGGCAAAGAGAAACCAGATTGGAATGTAAAAAAAAATTTCTCCCAATTTGCAGATGAGATAATTGTCTACATCAAAAAATGCCAAGGTGCCGGGCGTGGTGGCGCACACTTGTAATCCCAGTACTTGGGAGGCAGAGACCAGAGGATCTGGGTTCACGGCCAGCCTCAGCTACTTAGTGAGGTCCTCAGCAACTTCGTGAGAACTGGTTTCAAAATAAAGTATAAAAAATAGGGCTGGGGGTGTAGCGCGGAGGTAAAACGCCCCTGGGTTCAATCCCAGGTACCGCAAAAAAAAAAAATGCCAAGGGATTCTACTACAACAACAAAAAATTGACAAAAACACTTCTGGAACTAAGAAGACAGTTTAACAAGGTTGCAGGGTATAAGGCCAACACACCAAAGTCAGTCACATTTAAATACTTTAGAAATGAATATGTGGAAAGAGAAATTAAAAATATAATACAATTTATAATTGTTCTGTAAAAATGTCATGCCAAGCTTTGTCAAACAGCTGTTTGGGCCGGGCGTGGTGGCGCACGCTTGTAATCCCAGTACTTTGGGAGGTGGAGACCGGAGGATCCGGGTTCACGGCCAGCCTCAGCTCTCTCTCTCTCTCTCTCTCTCTCTCTCTCTACTTAGTGAGGCCCTCCGCAACTTCGTGAGACCCTATCTGAAATTAAAGTATAAAAAATAGGGCCGGGGGTGTAGCGCGGAGGTAGAACGCCCCTGGGTTCAATCCCCAGTACCGCAGAAAAAAAAAAACCAGCTGCTTGGGGGCTGAGAATGTAGCTCATTGGTAAAGCACGTGCCTGGCATATGTCAGACCCTGGGGGTTCAAACCCCCACCATCCCATGACATAAAAAAATACCACTTTGGCATATTCGTATGGGTCTGTTTTCTTGGTTCTCTATTATGTTCCATTGATCTATGTGTTTATCCCTCCATCAATACTATACTGTCTTGATTTCTGTGGATATATTAAAAGTCTTAATATTGGGTAGAATGATTCTCCTCACTTTATTCTGATTTTTCTAGAGTATTTTAGCTATGCTACAGCTTATACAATTTTGGGGGATATTCAGGATTAATAAGACAGTCCCCTACCTCTGAGCTACACCCCCAGCTCTTTTTACTTTTTATTTTGAAACAGGGTCTCACTAAGTTGTTGAGGGCTTTGCTAAATTGCGCAGGCTGCCCTTGAACCTGTGATCCTCCTGTCTCAGCCTCCCAAGTACTGGGATTACAGGTGTGTGCCACCATACCAGGCAGTTGATACATTTTAAACACATTTGTCTATCAATAAAAGACCCTGGAAAGATTTTGATTGGAATTATATTAAGCCTATAGATTAATCTGAGGAGAATTGAGGAAAGAAAAACAGAGCAATAAGAGACAGAAAATAAACAAAAAAACAAATAATAAAATGGGAGATTTCTGCTGCTACTTACTCCTGATAACCATAAACATAAGTGGTCTAAAGACACCATTTACAACACAGAGATTTGACAGTGGGAAAAAACTGGTCTAACAATATGCCATTTAAATAAATTCATTTCAAATTTGACATAGGTAGGTTAAAATTAAAAGGAAAGAATAAGTCATACTATGCAAAAATCAATCAAAAGAAAGCAGCAGCAGTAATATTAATATCAGATAAAATAGGCTTTAGAGAAAATTACTAGTGACAACCAGGGACATTACATAAAATAAAAGTGTCAATTCACCAGGAAGACATAATAATCATAATTGTGTATGCAGCTAACAAGAGAGCTTCAAAATACATGAAGCAGGCTGGGCATAGTGACATATGCCTATAGTCCCAGTAGTTAGAAGACTGAGACAGGGGGATTGCAGGTTCATAGCCAGCTTCAGCAACTTAGTGAGACCCTGTTTCAAAGTAAATAATATAATAGGGCTAGGGGTGTAGCTGAGAGGTAGAGTGCCCATGAGTTCAATCCCCAGTACCACACACATACTATACATATATATACATATATATATATATATATATATATATATATATATGTATACATATATATAAAGCAGAAACCCCCAAGGCTAACAAAAGAAATAGACAAATCCATATATACAGTTGTGTAGTTTTCTTGGTGTCTAACTTCCCCTAATGAAAATATCTTATATATCCATGGTACATTTATCTAAATATATTAATAAACATTGATACAACACTATTAACAAAACTACAGACTTTGTTTAGATGTCACATTTCCCCCCACATTGTAAAGTCATTATTTTGACCTTTCCATATTACAATCTTTGGAAGCATGTCACCAAGTTGGAAGCATGTCACTAAGTTTGGAAGCATGTCATACTGAAGGGGGCTAAGAAGATTATATATCCCAGAATGGGAGTGTCTATGTACATTATTTGAAATTATTTTAAAACAAAACTTTGCTGGGCGTGGTGGCACATGTTTGTAATCCCAGTACTTGGGAGGCGGAGACTGGAGGATCCTGGTTTGCTGCCAGCCTCAGCTACTTAGTGAGGCCCTCCGCAACTTCGTGAGACCCGGTTTCAAAATAAAGTATAAAAAATAGGGCCGGGGGTGTAGCTCGGAAGTAAAATGCCCCTGGGTTCAATCCCCAGTACCGCAAAAAAATAAAAAATAAAAAATAAAACAAAAATTTGTGCCTCAAATATGTTTTTTCAGTGAACAGAGAAAACACATTATTATTTGACTGGTTGCTTTAAGGTATGGCCAATCTTATTTTCCTCTCTAAATTCATAATTTGGCTTTTTTCGGCCAGTATAGCTTATTATTATTTTATGTTATCATTAATTTATTTGTTTAGGCAGAAAGCTTCCTTTTGGTAGGCTCTAGCACTCAAAACAGATAGGCTTTTCCACATATTTCTGTGGATACAAATTGAACCAGCACACTGGGAAGGGAAATGAGTTGACAGAAAATGTGTCACTTTGAATCACTGGGCATCCTACTGGGAATATTGAGTTACTTAAGCTTCAAAGAAAGATGTGACAATGGCTAACCATATTTTAGATTCGGATTTTAATGTTCTTACAGCCTAGGTGGTCCATCAATTTTTTATACTAAGTTTTTTTTCTTAAGTTCTCCAACAATTTCTCTGGGCAAGTTTGTTTCAAATGCAAGACTAATTTTAAGCTCGATTAAAATGTTAAAGAGACTGTCATGCCATTTGTATTATCCTTTATGAAAAAATCAATACTTTAATAGACTTCTTTGGTAAACTATTTTGAGAAATTCAATAGGATTGTTAAATAAAGCAGAATTCCCCATCAGATTCCAGTCTCTCATTATATATTCTCTGACAAAAGAGTAAAATAAGATGAAGCAATGAGTTACATGACAAAAGATTTAAAGATTTTTTTCTTTTTCCACAAAATACAGCTTTTACACATTACAGTGTTCTGAGCTAAGGGTGGAAATTCGCCTTAGAGAACTGTTAATTGTCTGTCTGAGTCCTAATGCTTCAAATTTAGCATGTTATTCATCCTGTATTACAGTGACTTATTTTTAAGAAACTGTTTTCTGCCAGGCATGGTGGTGCATGGCTGTAATCCCAGTACTTGGAAGGCTGAGACAGGAGGATCATAGGATCGAGGACAGCCCCAGCAACTTAAGGAGACCCTGTTTCAAAATGAAAAAAAATTGGGCTGGGGGTGTGGCTCAGATATAGAATGCCTCTGGGTTCAATCCCAAGTACTACAAAGAAAAATTTTAGGAAAGAATCTATTTTCCCTACTAGACCATGAGCTCTAACTTCAAAGACTGGATCTTATTCATACTTACTTCCTTAATATGTAGAAGCATACCTGGCCTACAGTCTTACTGGCCATATATATATATTTGTGGTACCAGGGATTGAACCCAGGGACATTCTACCTCTGAGATACATCCCCAGTCCTATTTTTTGTTCTTTATTTTGAAACAGGGTCTCACTAAGTTGTGAAGGGCCTCACCAAGTAGTTGAGGCTGGCCACGAACCTGCAATCCTCCCAAGTACTGGGATTACAAGCGTGTGCCACCATGCCTGGTTTTATTACTGGTCATGTTTTTAAGGGCTAAACAGCAACATGGCTCAGTACTGGACAATACTGATAGAAAATATCTTCACCATCACAGAGATTCATATCATTGTGCTTGTTTAGAGCAGAATTTCCCAACCTTGGCACTATGGACATACTAGACCTAATAATTCTTTACTGCGGGGGGGGGGGCTGTTCTATGCACTGTAGAATATTAAGCAGCATCCCTGGATTCTATCCACCTGATGAGATTAGTGCTCCCAGCCCCGACTTGACAAACAAAAATGTGTTGAGACATTGTTACATGTCCTCTGTGGATGAAATCATCTCAGATTGAAAACTACCATTTTAGAGAAATTCTCCCTGAACTAGAGTCCTGGAAACCCTTAGGATGCCAACGCTTATTCCTTGGGATTGCCGAAAATTGTTTTCTTTTGAAAGGGATTGATTCCACAAACAACTTATATGTGTCATTGTACAAGGCTATTCTGTTTAATAAACACAATTTGTATTAGAGTAGAATTGTGCCACAGTCATGACAACTAATAGTTCTCTAATTTCTCTAAAATAACACACCTTGGACCCACCAAATGAAAATTCCTGCCTATCAGGCAACAATCACAAAATTTTTTCCTTAGACCTGTGTCTTTGAATAAAACAAATATCCTCACCACTTCAGTGCACACGGGTCTGGCTTTCAACTGCAAGAACCACATTGTTTTCTCTAATGGCTTCCTCTGGATGCAAAGGTAAACACCTTTGCCAAGGTGGCATATGGGAAAGCTGGAGAAAGAACTTCCTCTTGATAGCAGCTCCCAACCAATAAATACCCCAGGTCCCTTGCCCCTTCAGAAGGAAAACTCTTAGGTGCTTGATTTCACTACACTCAGAATTTCCCCAATAGCATTGAATTCCATGAGACAAGTGGTACTTTGCTTGATAATGCCTCTTTTATACAAAGTCTTCTCTTCACTGTCTCACTTTTTCTCTCACCTTTGAATATTTTATTCCCTTCTTAAGTACATCTTTGTGTCAGGGTCTACTTTGATTCAGAATATGCATTGAATTCTTAACTCAGGGTCTGCTTCTGGGTATTTTAGGGTAAAACACTTATTCATTCAATAACTATTTATTCAGAATTATTAGTATTAGTATTTTGTTACTTTTGGTGCTGGGGATTGAGCCCAGGGCCTCGTGCATGCTAAGCAGGTGCTCTACCACTGTGCCATGCCCCCAATACCTACTCAGAATTATTGAGCCCTTACTGCACATTAGGTTAGGTGCCTAAGGTACTCCTTATTATTAGAATAAGTAAATATGTTAAATCCAGGATAGTGCCTTTTATCTATTTTTTTAATTTTACTTATTTATTTTTGTGGTACCGGGAATTGAACCATGGGGCATTCTACCTCTGAACTACACCCCCAACCCTTTTCATTTGAAACAGGGTCTTGCTAAGTTGCTGAGTCTGGTCTCGAACCTGTGATTCTCCTGCCTCAGTCTCCCAAGTACTGGGATTACAGGCGTGTACCACCATGTCTGGCTCTTTTTATTGATTTTTAACATCATTTTTATTTTATTTTTTATTGAGGTAAAATTTACATACCATAAAAGTTATCATTTTAAAGTGAATCAGGCGCAGTGGTGCACGCTTGTAATCCCAGTACTTCGGAGGCTGAAAGAGGAGGATCAGCAGGTTTAAGGCTAGCCTCAGCAACTTACAAGGCCCCCAGTAACTTAGAGAAACCATATCTCAAAATAAAAAATAAAATTGGACTGGGGTGTAGCTCAGAGGTAGAATGCCCCTGCGTTCAATCCCCAGTAAAAAAATAATAATTATTGAATGATACTTAGTGTATTCACAATGTTATATAATCACCGCCTCTATCTAGTTCCAACATTTCCATTACTCCAAAATAAAATCATGTACCTGGTGCTAAGTAATTACTTCTCATTCCACCATTGCCCTGCCCCCAGCAATTCCCAATGAGCATTTTGTTTCTATGGATTTATGTACTCTAGATATTTCATAAGCGTTGAATATTTGTCCTGCCCTGTTCTCCTTCTTTCTATTAGCATAATATTTTTGAGGTTCATCCCTAACATATGTCAGTATTTCATTCCTTTTATGCCTGAATAATATCCCATTGTATGTATCCACCACAGCTTGTTTATCCATTCATCTGTTGATAGGCATTTGAGCTATTTCCACCTTTTAGCTATAATGAATAATGCTACTATGCATGTTCATGAATAAAAGTTTGAGTGTCTGTTTTTAATTCTTATGGGTACATATTTATGACTGGAATTGCTGGGTCTTACAATAAATCTATATTTAATGTTTTATGGAACTGCCAAACTGTTTTCCACAGTAGCTGAACCATTTTATATTCCCAGCACCAATGCAGAGTGATTCCAATTTCTCCACACACTCACCAACACTTTTTATTTTGCATTTTTAAAAATTAAAGCCATCTTTATGGGTATGAAGCAGTATCTCACTGTGCTTTTGATTTGCATTTTCCTCACTACTAATAATGTCAAGCATCTTTTCATGTGCTTGTTGCCCATTGATATATGTTCTTTAGAGAAATGTCTATTCAAGCCCTTTGCCCACTTTTTAAATTGAATTTGTTTTTTGTTGTTAGTTTTGAATTGAGAGAGTTATTTATATATTCTTGGTAACAGATATTTATCAGGCACACAACTTGCAAATATTCATCCATTCCGTAGGTTGAGAGAATTTATTTATATAAACCAGAACAGGTAATCATCTAACACTGCTTAAAATAGCTATCTCATGCCTCCCTCACTTCACCAAGGACCTCTAAATTGGAACAATGTTCCCACCTGCTGAAGACTAATTACCCCTGTGCATCTGGTCTTTGTGGGGGATGGCTCAAAAAGCAGTGTAGAGCAATGGAGAGTGTGGAACTTGCAGCCCCCTGGACATTCCACTAAGGACTAGCGATTCAAGGAACAAGTGCCAGGGGGAGTGATGACCTTTGTGCTTGTCACTGTGAAGCACCATGGAGCTACAGCAGACGTTAGCAGCTGAAGCCTAAAGGGTTATAGAATAGGATGTGGCTCAGTAAACTTCTATTTTTATCTGCAAACACTATGTATTTCTCAGTCCTGCTACCTTGTGCTCTCTTTCTCTCTGTATTTCAATGTGATTCTTAACCTCTCTCTCTCTCTCTCTGTGTAGATGTCTGTGTTGATGTATTTTCCCTAACTTGATGCAGATATGGCCTTCTCAATATATGTGGATATTTGTGAACTGCTTCTCTTTATTTCTTTAATATATTTAATCATCTCTGTTTTTCTTGATATTTCTGTGCATCATGGTTTTGGTGTGTATATATCCCTCTCAATTTTTTCTTTTCTTTTTTTTCTGATCTATCTCCCATATTTTATCACAATATAGCAAAATAGTAAATTTACTATTTTATTAAAAGAAATTAAGCATACCATTTTACAGTATTCAGTGATAAAAATTAAACTAATTTGGTTTCTACTCATATAGCCTTGCCTTGATATGCTTGTCTGTGTATTTGAGTGTATGTGAAAATTGGTGACTATTAATGAAATAGAAAACACCACCTTTATAACAAAATAAGAAACTAGGTCTTTTCCACTTTCCCTCTTTTTTTTTGTGGTACTGGGGATTGAACACAGGGGCGTTCTACCTCCGTGCTACGCCCCCGGCCCTATTTTTTTATGCTTTATTTTTGAAACCGGGTCTCACGAAGTTGCGGAGGGCCTCACTAAGGAGAGAGAGAGAGAGAGAGAGA
>PVJS01064573.1:0-10195 GCA_004027185.1 Glis glis | reverse complement strand
TTTTTGCGGTACTGGGGATTGAACCCAGGGGCTTTCTACCTCCGAGCTACACCCCCAGCCCTATTTTTTTTATTCTTTATTTTGAAACAGGGTCTCACGAAGTTACGGAGGGCCTAAGTAGCAGAAGCTAGCCACGAACCTGCGATCCTCCTGTCTCAGCCTCCCAAGCACTGGGATTACAAGCGTGCACCACCGCACCCGGCTGGCTTCTTCCTACTTTTAATATATGACTTACTGTTTTGAAAATTTGACCGGTAGAAAATTTAAAATTACTTAAGTGGGGTGTGTTCTATTTTTATTGGCCCGCACTGGTCTAGACTTGAGAGATAAACCAGGCCATGAAACATTCCGGGCGGCGCCTGCACCGCGGACACCCGTGCGGCCTCCGAGCCCCAGGGGCTTGCTCGGTCGCAGGCTTTGTTCCCAGCGCTGCTGAAAGGGAAAGGGAAAGGGAAAGGGAAAGAGAGCAACGGCGACAGCGAGGTCCTGCCCGTTCCCGGTTCCCGCGGCGACCAGTTTCCAGCCCCGCCTCTCACTTTCTTGGGTCCCTCACCGAGCCCCGGCAAAGGCGGGGCAGCTGGATTCCCGAGGAAATGACCACAAACCTGGCTCCCTCGGCGGCTCGGCTCTGGCAAAGGCTAGCCGGGGTGTGAGCAGGAGCAGAGAAACGAGCCCGCCCGGCCGCCCTCCGCGCCCCCGCTCAGACCCTCCCTGGCTTCGCCGTCAGGGAGCAGGGCCTGGGGAGGGAGCCCGAGCTTTGGGGGGAGAGCGGCGCGCCGAGTTGGGGTATGCAAAACAAGAGCAGACTGAGGACGGGGATGCAGCCCGCAGCTCTCCTTTCCTCCTGCGATCTCCCGAACGCGCCGCGCCGGGAGATGGGGAGATGCGTAAGGGAGGGTTTGCAGTGCCTTGGCTCAAAGACTAGCACCCAAGGACGTTTTTACTGCTCCGGTTCCCAAAGAGGAAGGAGGTAGTCTCCGCCCTGAATTAAACTGGAATCCCGCCCCCAAGGCTGGGTGCAAATTTCTCTGTGGGGAACCAAGTGTAGGGCGTGAGCAGGCACGGCCGAGGTCGGCTTGTACACCCGCCCGGCCACTCAGCCTTTAGGATATGGGGAGACGGAATGACTCGATTTTCCACGGCAATGTAGATGCCGGAGGCTCACAATGAGGGGTGCCGGTGCACGTCCTGGTTGTCACCCCAGAGCCTCTTTGCCAGTCTCCACCGCACCCGTCTCCCTCCAGCCCGTAGGAGAGGGCTGGACCAGGGCTGAGTTGGAGAGCAGCTTTTGGAAACTCTACTGTCTTCCTCTGGGCTCTCCTGTCTTCGGTTTGTACCCTCATAAACTTAAGAAGCAAAAACTGTACATTTCAGACTCCAGGACAGCCTGTCGACTTCATTTAGACGCCCACTTGGCCAGATCTTCTTTTAAGTCTCCCATCATGTTTGCTCCTTCCTCTGACTCTCCTTATCTATTTACCAGTTCATCTGTATGGAACAGGATGCGCCCACTTCCAGGAGCACTATAGTTTGGGGCCTAATTGATTCTGGTAATTAATTTGTTCTACCTGCTAGATCAGATGGAAATCCTACCCATGCACCCAAGGATTAGCACTTGGCTTTCTAGCACCTCCTCTAATTATCTAATAGCATGGGTTGTGAGGACTCAGTCTCTATTAAAACACTTTTGCTATTAGCAGTAGTGATTGGAATTGTGATGACAACTAGATTTCACCAAATTAGAGCTTAAAAATGGAGAGATGGAAGAGAAGTGGCTTCTTTTAATTTCCCTGAGTTTAACATCAATAATTAGAGCAATTTTGGGAGATGCGAGCCAGAATTACCCCTGCTGTTTGTAGATGATCACCTTAATTTTAGCAAATCGACTCCTGGGAAATAAATGTGACAGATTAGAAAAAGACAAATGAAGAAAACAAAAGATAGGGAGTGAGGGAAAGGAAAGGAGAGAATCTGGGACAGGGAATAGGAGACAAAGCCTAGCACCCTTATTTGGGGGACTAGGATTGAGAGGAGGGAAATACTAGAAATAGCAAACCACGTGAGTGAATTGAGGGGGAAGTAATGGAAATTTGAGGAACACAGAGGATGGCACTAAGGGGTGGCATATTTGAAGTGACCAAAATCACTTGAAGAATATAGATATAAACTTCCTCCCTCCTACTCCCTATCTATAGCTGACATAAAGAATGTTACAATCATTTTCTTTCTTCCTTTCTCTTTCCTTTCTTTCTTCTTTTCTTTTTCTTTCTTTTCTTTTTTTGTGTGGTGCTGGGGATTGAGCTACACCCCCAGCCCTACTTTATTTTTTGTTTTGAAACAGGGTCTCACTAAGTTGGTGAGAGCCTTGCTAAGTTGCTGAGGCTGGCTTTGAACCTGTGAGCCTCTTGTCTCAGCCTCCCAGGTACTGGGATTATAGGCCTGTGCCACCTTGCCCGGCTTTATTTTCCTTACTTACCTCAATAATCCAGTCATCCCTCCCATCAATTTAAGCTGAGCCTGGGAACTTAAAACAGTGGACACTTCCTCTTCGCTTCTCCCCTTCTCCTTTGCTATCAGTTATGGAAACTCTTAAAAACCCAGGCCCAAACACCCGAATAAGTGCTTTTCCCCCAATAGCTATGGAGCCCGTTTGGTGTCCCCAAATTTGTTGTTGGACAACAGATTTTTTCCTTTTAGCTTTCTTAAAAGCAAAGCAAAACAAAAAACTGCCTGGGGACAAAGCCGCTCTTACGGTGGAGGGGCAGAAATTGAGGTCGAGAAGCCGGCTAGAGAAGCGGAACCGGTGGGCTCCGCTCTCCCCGGCTTGGTCAGGCGTATTCAGCAATTCAGCACCGCGGACAGATCCCCGCCCCGCCCCGCCCCGAGCCCACCTCACCCTCCCCCTTGCCTCCGGCAGCCTCGCCATTGGCTCTCCCCGGTCCCCTCTCGAGCTGCCAATTCTCCAACACATAGACCCAACCTACCCAGGAGCTTGTCTTCTTGCCTCTCCAGCGCCAGGGACAGCCCAGGCCGAGGCGAGAGCAGTGGGGATCTGAGCCTCGGGAGAGCGGTGGTCTGCTCTCCACCAGGCTTGCTGAGAACGCAGCCTGCTTCCTACATTGGTCCCCGGCCCTCGCCCGGTGGCAGGTGCTCCGCTCAACATGAATCTCAACTTCACCTCCCCGCTTCACCCGGCGTCTTCTCAGAGGCCCACGTCCTTCTTCATTGAGGACATCCTCCTGCACAAGCCCAAGCCGCTGAGGGAGGTGGCCCCCGACCACTTCGCCAGCTCTCTGGCTTCTCGGGTGCCTCTGCTAGACTATGGCTACCCCCTCATGCCCACACCCACCCTCCTGGCTCCTCACGCCCACCATCCTCTGCATAAGGGAGACCACCACCATCCTTATTTCCTCACCACCTCCGGTAAGTAGCAGGGGTCTCAACGTCCGGGGAGCAAGACAGCAGGTCTTCTAGCCCAGATGCTAAGCCTGCCATAGAGCCATTGAAAGGCCAGGTCTGGCTTGGCCTGGCTTGTCCCCCCCCACCCCGTGACAATGAAAGGTTGGGTATGTGGCCCAGAGCACCCAGGGCTCCTTTGGGGCATGCCAATGCATTGAGGATAATGATGGTCACTCCACAGTTTTTATAACTGGCCAAGAGGCATGTGGAGGTGGATGGGTTTGACATATTTTTGGAGGGCAGTGCTCAGTCCTATGGGTGATCTTCCTGGCCACTCCGTCTCAATTCTTCACCTCTCCCAGCTCAGAGGGAGACCCTCGACCCTCCCCTCCCATGGAACCAAACTCAACTTTCCAGCTGAGAAGCTGGACACCTCTTCCTGGCCAGCTCTCTTCTTCCAGGTGCTGAACATGGGCGAGTCCTGCAGAGTGTAGAAGTGGGTGAGGGTTTGGGATACTCTGAGGAAGAAAGATTTGAAGTGGCCCAAGTAAGGGTAGGAAGGGTAAGAAACAAAGGAAGAGGGGCGCAGTTCTTGAACCCTCTTCACTCTTAAGGTCTAGCATTAAACTTAGTATCTCAGACTGGGCTGCTGTCTCCGCCTTGAATGCCAGAGTCACTGGTGCCAAAGTATTTTGATTTCTTCTGCAGCCTGACAAAGGTGGGGATTTGCAAAGTATGGTCGGGACAGGAAGATTTGGAGAAATACCAGGTTTTTTCTTCTTCTTTTTTCTTTCTTTCTCAGAAAGGCTACATCCAGGCTGTCTTTTCTGTCATTTTTATTCCAGTCAGAATAGAATAATTTGTTTAGTCCAGTTGTTGAGTAAAGCAGGGAAAACAACCTGGTTGGGGCGAGAGCTGGAGGAAGACAGGAGGCCGGCTGTGATATGTGGGCTCTGAAACACAGAACAAAAGCTAACAGCTGTGTGAAGCAAGCGGTGAAAACCCAGACTCTCAGGCACGGGGTTGGAGAGGGGATTTAAAGCCTGTGCTGAGGTCCCGCATCTCCACTGGGCTTCTCCACCCCCACTGACTACAGTCTTCTCTGTTGTACTGATGTTGCCCCATATAGCAATGGCCAAAGCCTGGGGTGCCAGAACTGTTTGCCTTTTGTTTTATTTTCTCTGGGATTAGTAGATATTTGTGTCTGCAGCAGCTTCTGTCTGCTTGGTTCCTCTCAGACCCTGAGCAAAGCCTGGCAGAGTAAGGAAAAGACAAGGGAAGTCTCCCCACACTCTGCCAAGGAAAAGCACGTCACCCTTCTGCTTTGCTGGCCTTCGAGGGAAAGAATAAGGGCCAGATTAGAGAGCAAGGTCTCCAGGGTGACCCTAAAACTGACAAGGAAACATGAGGGGTGGGTTCCCCAGCTTCTCTGGGTACGAAAGTTTTGCTGTTTTCTTTGGTCGGAGGAGGATGGGGGCAGAGCAAAGAGAGAAATGTTATTTAGTGAGTTCAGGAGGCAAGATCACATCTCTCCTCTTTTCTAGCCCCAAAACAGTACTGAATGCCATCAGGTCTGGTTGGATCCGGATGGACAACTCCCGGATTATCTGATGCCTTTGCAAGAAAACTTTGCCTGTCGCAATACAACACTCGGCGGCGCATGCGGAAATGTCTCCTCTCCAAGGAGACATTTTTTAAAGGCTTCTGGATCTATTTTCTAATTTTCTTTCCCTTTTTACTTGCTGTTTATTATTTGTATTTCTAGATGACCTCCTAGAAAAAGATCTCCAAGCGTTATTTTGCACCCCACCCCCCTGTTCTTGGGAAAAGGGCTCCGGGAGCTTTGGGTGAGCAGGAGCCTGGACTGGAGTAGGAGGCCGCGGGAAGCGCTGGGCACCAGAGGTGGGGAGTGGAGGGGAGCGAGGTTGCTTCCCCTCCATCTGGACCCTGCCCACCTGGCCGCTCTTCTCTCTGCAGGAGTGCCGGTCCCTGCACTCTTCCCGCACCCCCAGCACGCCGAGCTGCCGGGGAAGCACTGCCGGCGCCGCAAAGCTCGGACGGTTTTCTCTGACTCGCAGCTCTCGGGGCTGGAGAAGAGGTTCGAGATCCAGCGCTACCTGTCCACTCCAGAGCGGGTGGAACTCGCCACCGCTCTCAGCCTGTCGGAGACGCAGGTGGGCAGCAGGAGCCGGGGTCCCAGATCTCTGCTCCCTTCTCTCTCCCCTTAACTCTTAACACTTCGGGGGACCCATTGAGGAACTCTTCCAGGGAGAATGGCCCTGCTCCTCTTTTCTAAGATCTCGCCAAGATCCCATCTCCTGCAGGGCTCTACAGAAGGGAAAAGCTCCTGCCCTGATTTCGATGACCACTCCCTGGGTTGAGAACTATTATTTCTAATGCTTCCTTTATTCCCCTTGAAGCAATGGATGTAACCCGGGTCAGAGGTAAACTAGTAAGCTATCACATGGGTTCTTGTCCCTAGAGAAGCCCACGCAAGGAGATCTTTTCCTTCTTATTTTAATCAATCTCTCTCACCCTGGCAAGTTTTCCTATGCAACCTCACTCCACCCGCAACACACTCACTGTAGTTTAAGCCTCCTCTCTGAGCTCCAATCCTGAGCGCTAGGTGCCTTTCAGAAGCAACCCCCAAACACCTTCATCTAGTCCCCCCCCCATATTCTCTGTGCCTGGAAATAGAACTTGTGAAATCAGTAGCCCCGCCAGGCTGCCATCTGACTTTTCTCTCCGGTGAAAACTCTCAAGTTCAAGTCTCACCTTCCCGTCCAGGAGTTGTGGTGGGCCAGGTACTTAGATGTCTCAAGCAGTATTCAGTGTAAAGGAGACGCGTTCAGGCAGCACTTACTATTAGTCATGGCAATTAATAACAACAGTATTGGTAATTACTGACCACACCAGTGTGATCCTCATCATTATTTGGGGGCAATTACTCCTGGGAACCTTGGGAGAGTTGGTTTCATTCAACCGAAGATGACCATTTCTGAGTGCTTTAGCTGTGACAACACAAGAGCGAGATGGTCAGGGCTCTTGGATAATCGGTCAGTGGACTGAGGTCCATTTTCCTAGACCCCAATAACCAATCGCTCAGATTTTAGCTCCGTAACTACGGGTCTGGAAGAATGACATGATTTTGTTTCTATCTCCCTGAAATCAGGTGAAAACGTGGTTCCAGAACCGGCGGATGAAGCATAAAAAGCAGCTGAGGAAAAGTCAAGACGAACCCAAAGCCCCAGACGGGCCCGAGAGCCCCGAGGGCAGTCCCCGCGGGCCCGAGACCGCCGGCGCCGAGGCTCGCCTGGGCCTGCCCGCCGGCCCCTTCGTGCTGACCGAGCCCGAGGACGAGGTGGACATTGGGGACGAGGCCGAGCTCAGCTCAGGGCCGCACGTGCTCTGAGTGCCCAGGCCGGGCCGGGGAGCCGGAGAGGAGCCCGCGGGGCCAGGCGGGAAGACCAGGACTCGGGTCTCGCCGCGGGCCGCGGAGATCAGCTCCTAGAAGACCCACAGAACCTGCTAGCCCTCCAGGGCTGCGGAGCCGCCGCCCTCCCCGCCCCTCCCCGTCCCCGCCCGGCCCGGGGAGAGTGTGCGCCCGGGCCCGCTCATTCCTGCGCCCCGTCCTCGGCGGCGGGGACCCGCGGGGCGTCGCCGCTTCTCGGAACTTGGGCTCTCGGCTCTCTAAGTCGGCGGGGGAGGTTTCCTCCGCCGCGAAAGCACGGCCAACCCCTCCTCCCTCATTTTTAGCCACCTGTCCCCAGCTCTGTCGTCCGGTGCCGCGACCTCCCCACCGGGACCCTTTGCCCTTCCTTAAGCAATTCAGTTGGGGGCGTCCGGGGGCTTTTCTGCTCTGCAGGGGATCCAGGCAGAGTCACAACCTGATTGTCAAAACGCCCGCTGGCCGCGACCCTCCCGCCCCTGCCCGCAGCTCGGACTCCGACGGCGCTGCCAGCCTCTCCCGACCCAGGTCTCCACGAGCGCTGGCGGGCGTGCGTCCTGGCACTCGCGCTGAGCCCGTGTCCCCGC
Source organism: Glis glis (assembly GCA_004027185.1). Taxonomy (NCBI): domain Eukaryota; kingdom Metazoa; phylum Chordata; class Mammalia; order Rodentia; family Gliridae; genus Glis; species Glis glis. Next base: position 2,761 of record PVJS01064573.1, on the reverse strand, counting down.
GGCGGGGACGCCCTCGCCCCTCACTGAGCCCCACTCGCGCGCGCGCGGCCGGACACTTGGGCAGAGAAAAATCCGCACACCATTTCTACTTCCTGTCCCGCCACGCTTCCATGTCCCACGGGCTACTGATATTTTAAAAGTGAGTGTCCCCGGGTCGTGTGTGGAAATGCTCATTTTTGGTGCATTTTAGGGAACTCTTGAGTTTTAGCAAGGTTGAGGCTAAGGGCCCTATATGCTTAATAGTCTTACCACGAAGACCAATGGCGTTCTGAGTGTGCACCTGTTTGGGGACTGTTGAGGTGGGGCGGGGGTCTGATTGCCCAGCGCGCTATCCCCCCCACCCTCCTCGGGAAGTCTCTTACTCCTTTCTGGGTTTGCAGTCTCTTTAGAAAATAAAGGGCTTGCCGAGCAAAACTGGGAACAACCAGGCGTTTCCGGGAACCGTTTGTTACACGCCTCCGGCTAGGCGCACGTTCTCCCCTCGGCCCAAGGCATTTTCGTATTCCCGGTAGAAATGAACTTGGCTAATGACATTTCATTAACAGATTCTGTCTCCCCTGACCCCGATTTTCTGTTTTCAATCGTTTGATTAATGGTCTTGAGTCTCACGTACATGGAAAAGGTCACCATAAATGGAATTGTGTTGCCCAGAAAGGCTGAAGGGACAGGGACCTACTGATATTTGGAATCGGAGATCATGCTAATGAATTGTGTGGCAACATGTACTCCACACGCTTATCAAATATAGCAGCTGAGCCCGAGGCAACCTCAGCTTCGATTTTTCTTTGCCTTCTGGGTTTGCCTTTAGGTAAGGTAGCCCAGGAAGCTGGCAAAGAGTGAGGATGGCCGGGTGGGCTCCTCACCCTGGGGTTTAATGATGATGAATAATCAGACCACCGCGGGGTGAGCTTGGGCTGCATTGACTCCTAAAGATCCTTCTAGGTCTAAGTTCCAGGATTCCATGAATGCAGAAGTAGGCTTTGAAAAAACAGTAGGCTTACTGGGAAAACATTACGCGAGGCAAATATAAGTGGGAGACTGTGCGATTTATCCCATCTATCTCATTTAGAGGTGAAACTGCTGGTTTTAAAACATAAGCTCTGCCTAGATTTTGGGAGTTCTCAAACTGTTCAGTAGTCAGTCAATGAGCTTGAGGGTCACAAGATGCCAGGTATTATTTTTCCCTTTCACAGATGAGGAGATTGAGGCTTGGCAAGACTGAAGGATTTATCCATGAAATGTGGGCTAGCTAATAGCCAAAGGGGTAAAAATCTCTTTTTTCCTTCTCTCTAGTCAAGTCTTTCATCTTATTGTAAAGCATTCGTTGTTAGTAAACTCCTGCCTTGAGCCGGGTGCACGCTTGTAATCCCAGTACTTGGGAGGCTGAGACCCAAGGATCCGAGGATCCGGGTTCTCGGCCAGCTTCAGCTACTTAGTGAGGCCCTCTGCAATTTAGTGAGACCCTGTTTCAAAATAAAGAATAAAATATAGGGCTGGGGGTGTAGCTCGGAGGTAGAATGCCCCTGGGTTCAATCCCCAGTTATGCAAAAAAAAAAAAAAAAACCTCCTGCCTTAAAATGGTACTGTCAGGCTGGGGCTATGGCTTAGTATCCTGCCTATCAGACAAGAGGCCCTGGGTTTAATCCCCAGCACCACAAAAAAGAAAGGGTTGCTGTCATTATCTGAACAGAGAGGGAGAGGAGAAATCTCAACCTGAATTTGTTTTTAAAAGTCACATCTACACAATCTAAAGGGTAGTGGCAGAGGCAAAATATTAACTGATGAAAGACGTTGACTAGAGAGAAGGAAAAAAGTGATTTGTTGCTGGGCATGGTGGCACACATGCCTCTAATGCCAGTACATGGGAGGCTAAGACAGGAGGATTGCAGGTAAGAGGTCAGCCTTAGCAACTTAGCGAGATCCTTTCAAAATTAAAAATGAGAGGAAAAAAAGGGGGGGTTGGGGGTGTAGAATGCCACTGGGTTTAATCCCCAGGACCAAAACGAAACAAAACCAAAACCAAAAAAAAAAAAAAAAGATTTGTGAATAAGAATGTTTGGTAATCTCAAAGAGAAAGTAAATATTATTATGCAAGAACATGGAGCCAAGGGAAAAATAATCAAATTCTTCCAGTCCCAGGAAGAACAACTACAAATGGGATTTGGGAGAATCTTTAAAGTAAGGAGAAGCACTGTGTGTTTGGGATAAAGTGTGTGTGTGTTTGTGTGTGTGTGTGTGTGTGTGTGTGTGTGTGTGTGTGTGTGTTTAAATTAGACGGTGAACACAAATACAAAAGGACCAAGCATTTATCTCTTCCTTATTCTGTCTTCACAAGATGCCAGGTCTTATTCTGAGTCTCAGGGGAGCAGAGTCGCTGCATCGAATGACCTTTTGTCATGAAAGCAGGGAACACTGTTAGCCTAAGCACAGCTCTGCTTCCTTGGAGGCACAAGGAGTCCTAGAGCCCAGGAAGCTGGGCCTGACTCACGAGGACTAAGCATGGGAAGGTGCTCCTTCCTCCCACCCTGGCCCTCTCCTTAGGGCTGACTGTGCCTGGCTGCTGTGGATGGGAAGGGAAGAAGAGCTCAGAGCTGCAGCACCCGCCCTGCCGATGGAGGCGAGTCTTCTCATCAAAAACTCCTGAAATTCGTGGCAGACCATCCAATAGTAAAGTTCTCTCCATCACCATCATCTCCTCCTCCTCCTCCTCCTCTTCCTCCTCCTCTTCCTCCTCCTCCTCCTCCTCTTCCTCCTCCTCCTC
>PVJS01064572.1:0-10216 GCA_004027185.1 Glis glis | reverse complement strand
AGGCCCTCCGCAACTTCGTGAGACCCGGTTTCAAAATAAAGTATAAAAAAAAATAGGGCCGCGAGTGTAGCGCGGAGGTAGAACGCCCCTGGGTTCAATCCCCGGTACCGCAAAATAAATAAATAAAAATAAATAAATAAATAAATAAATAAATAAAAAGGGATGGGGATATAGCTCAGAGATAGAATGTCCCTGGGCTCAATCCCTTTTACCACTTAAAAAAAAAAAAGCCACGTTCCCTGAATGTGGGCTCTGGAAGGTCCACATTCTCCTTGCAGTACGTTCTTCGATGCTGGCACAAAGATGAACTTGCCTAAGATGACTTCTCAGGGTGTATCTTGTTGTTAAGCAATTCTGTATATTTTTCGATGTCACAGATGTTCCAAGAGGGCTGGCAGTCTGGAGTGGTAACCTGTGTGACCCATGTCCAGCTGGGGCTGCATGGTGAGCAGCCAGCAGTCCCTAGCCAGCCCCTGCCCAGCAAACCGGGTGCCCCCCCTGCAGTGGGCACCTCGGATGAGGCAGTACCCTCTACTCAGTGCCAGCTCCTGGGGTCACTGTCACCTCTGTCCCCGTCCGTCTCCCCGCGTTCCTCGGCCACAGCCCACAGAGCCGGGCTGATGCTCACCTCCCCTTACTGTTCCCAAGGATGGTGACCGCGGCGGTTGGTCCTGCGGGCTCTGCCCACTGACTGGGACAAAACTTGCTGAGGCCCAGGGAGGGTGCAGCCGCAGACACCACCGGCCTCCAGGGGACCCAGTGGGTAGCCAATCCCTGCTCGCCCCATGGCCAACACGGCTCTGAGGCAGGGGGCTGGCCACGGTCCTGGGAAGTGCTACTGAAGCCCGAGGACAGCTGGTGTCCACATGCAAACACACAAATGCATAGATGCTTGCACACACAAAGACACACATCTATACTCATACACACACTCATCACACTCATCACACAAAGACACACACGGACACACATCTACATTCATACACACACTCATCACACAAAGACACACACAGACACACATGGACACACATCTATACTCATACATACACTCATCACACAAAGACATACAGATACACAGAGACACAGATCTACACTCGTACACAAAGTAACTCACCCAGCTGGGCTTGATGGAGCACATCTGTAATCCTCATGCTTGGGAGGCTGAGACAGAAGGATCACAGGTTGGAGGACAGCCTCAGCAACTTAGCAAGACCTGTATCAAAACAAAAAATAAAAAGGGCTGGGGGTGTAGCTCAGAGGTAGAATGCCCCTGGGTTCAATCCCCAGTACCACACACACACAAAAAAACCAAAACAAAGATACACAGGCACATGTCGACACAGAGGCACTCATGCACATACAGACACATGTAGACACTCATACACATATATAGATACTTCTATGTACAGCCACACACTCATACACTCACATAGATTCTCATGGACATGGGTACTCAAACACACATGGACATACAGACAGAAAAACAGACACAGACACAAAAGCATACATATGCACACACATTCAGACACAATCAGAAATCACCATTCTGTACACCATTCTGTAGCGGCTGGCCCTGGGGGACCCTGTGTGGGGGGGCTGCCACAGGCCCCAGGGCAGCTGGAGGGCGCCCCTGAAGATGGGGGCAGCCCCGGCACCCAGTCCACGCCACCCTGTCTGGCAGGATGGACCCCTTCGAGGACACGCTGCGGCGGCTGCAGGAGGCCTTCAGCGCGGGGCGGACGCGGCCGGCTGAGTTCCGGGCGGCGCAGCTCGAGGGCCTGAGCCGCTTCCTGCAGGACAACAAGCAGCTGCTGCAGGACGCGCTGGCCGAGGACCTGGGCAAGGTGTCTGGGGGATCCGGGCAGGGGCTGCGGTGTCCTTCCCAGGCCAGGGTCACATCTTCTGTGCCATCCCTGTGCCCCCGAGTAGTCTTTGCCCCTCGAATTGACCAGCTATGTCCCCAAATCTATTCCTGTTAATTTAACAGACCCTTCCCTGGTAAGTAGCACGTGACAGGCACATCACAACATCATCTGGGGACTTGCACAGCCGCCCGTGAGGCAGGCTCGATTGCTGTTCCCAGGTTGCAAATGGGAAAACTGAGGCACTGTGTTAAGTCCACAAGGCCAAGAAAATGGCAGACCAATATTGGAGCCCAGGGAGCCAGGATCCCAGCCCATGCACAGTTCCCATGGGACCGCAGTGCTGCCCAAAGACACTGTCTCGATATGTCCCTGGGGACCACTGGTGCCCTCCCCAAACACTAGCCCCCCAGCCGAGAGCCTGACACCCCCCTCCACCGCAGTCGGCCATTGAATCAGACATGTCCGAGATCATCTTGTGCCAGAACGAGGTGGACCTGGCGCTCAACAGCCTGCACACCTGGATGAAGGACGAACCCGTGGCTACGAACCTGGTGAACCCTGCAGGCCGGGCGGGGGTGGCGGGACACGGGAGCCAGGCCCTTCCTGTCCCCAAGACCAGAGCGAGCCAGCCTTCTCACTCGGGGCTCTGCTGCACGGGGAGCAGGGGACCCAGGTGTGTGGGGACAGGGGCTTGGGGATCCTCACTGTTGTTCTGCACCCCAGATGACGAAGCTGGGCTCGGCCTTCATCAGGAAGGAGCCCTTTGGCCTGGTGCTCATCATCGCTCCCTGGAATTACCCCCTGAACCTCATGCTGGTGCCCCTGGTGGGGGCCATCGCGGCAGGTGAGGAGAGGGTCCCAAGGAGGGCCTCCAGAGTCCCAGCTCAGGGTACCATCGGAGTACCCCCATGACAGCCCCGTCTGCCCTGCAGGCAACTGTGTGGTGCTAAAGCCGTCAGAAATAAGCAAGGGCACAGAGAAGGTGCTGGCCGAGCTGCTGCCCCAGTACCTGGACCAAGTGAGGGGGCCCTGCCCCACCCGCACCTGTGTCCCCACACCCTGCCCCTGCCCTTGGGAGGTCCCTCTGCCCTGGGACCGGCCCTGAGCTGCCTGTCCTGCCTTGCAGAGCTGCTTCGCCATTTTGCTGGGCGGGCCCCAGGAGACCGGACGGCTGCTGGAGCACAAATTTGACTACATCTTCTTCACAGGTGAGGGGGCCCTGCCCAGGTCCTGGGGAGAGCAGAGAACAGGATGGGAAGGTTTTACAGGGAGGGGCAGGGAGCAAATCAAGAGCTGGAGGTGGGCCGGGTGGTGGTGCACGCCTGGAATCCCAGTACATAGGAGGCTGAGACAGGAGGATCACAAGACCCTGTTTCAAAATAAAAAATAAAATAGGGCTGCAGGTGTAGCTCAGAGGTAGAACATCTCCAGGTTCAATCCCCAGTACCAAAAAAAAAAAAAAAAAAAAAAAGAGCCAGAGAGGTGTGTCCCAGCCGGGGCAGGCTGGCAGAACCACTGGGGATCTTGGCGAGTCCAGGCTGGGGACAGATCTGGTGCGGGGAGGTCAGGCCAGACATGTGGTGTGAAGGGTCTCTGAGGAAAGACAGGGAGCAAGGGTCAGGTGCCTGGAACCTCTGGCAAAGGCCAATTTGAGGACAGAGTCTCCTGACCATGTTCCCCAGGGAGCCCTCCTGTGGGCAAGATTGTCATGGCCGCCGCCGCCAAGCACCTGACACCTGTCACCCTGGAGCTGGGGGGCAAGAACCCCTGCTACGTGGATGACAACTGTGACCCCCAGACTGTGGCCAATCGTGTGGTCTGGTACCGCTACTTCAACGCCGGCCAGACCTGCGTGGCCCCTGACTACGTCCTGTGCAGCCGTGAGATGCAGGAGCGGCTGCTGCCCGCCCTGCAGAGCGCCATCACCCGTTTCTATGGCGACGACCCCCAGACCTCCCCCAGCCTGGGCCGCATCGTCAACCAGAAACATTTCAAGCGGCTGCAGGGATTGCTGGGCTGTGGCCGCGTGGCCATCGGGGGCCAGAGTGACGAGAGTGACCGCTACATCGGTGAGTCCTCTCCCCTGCCGCGGCCCACCTGGGCTAAGCGCCTCCCACAGGCTGGGGGCTGAGACCTCGGTCCACTCGCTGCTGGAGCTTGGCCTGAGTCCATGGCGCCGAGTGCCACGATTCCAGGACGTGAAGGCCCCTTGTCACTGTGGTTCTGAGCCTGTGACTCCTCCATCCCAAACTCTGGTCCTGCAGCTCTAGACCCGCTGAGCGCAGACCCCAGTCCAGGGTCCAGAGCGTGATTTAAGCTTCTGTCCCAGCCGGGCGTGGTGGCGCACGCTTGTAATCCCAGTACTTGGGAGGCGGAGACAGGAGGATCATGGGTTTGCAGCCAGCCTCAGCTACTTAGTGAGGCCCTCCGCAACTTCGTGAGACCTGGTTTCAAAATAAAGTATAAAAAATAGGGCCGGGGGTGTAGCGCGGAGGTAGAACGCCCCTGGGTTCAATCCCCGGTACCGCAAAAAAAAAAAAAAACTTCCGTCCTGCCACCTGCTGTCCCACAAGGTCCCAGGTCCTCAGCTCCTGTGAGCCCAGAGTCCTGGGAGGTCAGACCCAGGACTCCCTGGCCTGGAGTTCAGTCCCGTCCTGCTGAGCCCACCCTGGGCTAAGCCCCAAGGCTGAGCCGTCCCCGTGCCCGCAGCGCCCACGGTGCTGGTGGACGTGCAGGAGACAGAGCCGGTGATGCAGGAGGAGATCTTCGGGCCCATCCTGCCCCTGGTGACCGTGAGGAGCCTGGACGAGGCCATCGACTTCATCAACCGGCAGGAGAAGCCCTTGGCCCTGTACGCCTTCTCCAACAGCAACCAGGTGGGGTCCGGCAGGGCTGGAGCAACAGAGGGGCAGAAAAGGGTCCTCTCAAGCCCTGGGTGGGGGAGACTTAGGGTAGCAGCCATCTCCCAACAGGACTATAGTCCAGGCTGCCTCGGACCCCTACATCCTAGGGACCTGGCCCAGGGGGCCCGGGCAGGGTCAACAGCTTCCAGGTGCGTGGCTGGCCAGCTGTCTGTCCTGCCAGGGCAGCCTCCGCCTGGAGGAAGAGACAGTCCCCTCTCCCTGAACTGTGCAAAGGTTCCCCATGGGGTCGGGGGACAGCATAAGGCTGGGACCCCACAGGCAGAGCCAGGCTTGTCTCTGTGGGACCGACGCACTTTCCCATAACGTCCTATCCTTCCTGTGTGCCTCAGGGTCATGGGCCCCCTCCTTTCTGCAGGGCTCCTCTAGCTTTGTATCCTGCTGGGAATAACCACACGGGCCCCTCAGCATCCTGAGAAGGCACTGTCCTGGAGGGCGCTCAGAGGGGAGGAATCGCTCAGGGAAGGGTGGAGGTGAGGGGTGCTGGCCCCTCTGCTCCCCTGTGCGATGGCCGGGGCTGGAGCCCTCTTCCCCGATGACAGGAGCCCCCTGCCCCTCCCAGGTGGTGAATCAGTTATTGGATCGGACCAGCAGCGGCAGCTTTGGAGGCAATGAGGGCTTTATCTACCTGAGTATGCCGAACCTGCCACTGGGGGGAGTTGGTGAGTCCCTGCCCCTCTGCACTACCCAGCTGACTGCCTGCCCGGGGAAGCCCGGGATTCAGCAAGCCCCTCCTCTCTGTTCAACCTGTATCAAGGGCCTCTCAAGGCCTGTCTCCCTATCCATAAGTGGTTCTTAGAATGGCTTGGCTCTAGCTGGGCGCGGTATGCATGCCTGTCATTCCAGTACCTGGGAGGCTGAGACAGGATGATCACAGGTTCCAGACCAGCTTGAGCAACTTAGCGAGACCCTCAACAACTTAGCAAGACTCTGTTTCAAAATAAAAAATAAAAATAAAGGGCCAGAGGGGGGGTGTAGCTTGGAGGTAGAATGCCCTGGTTTTAATACTCAATACAAAAAAAAAAAGAAAAAAAAAGGCCTGGCTCTGTCCGAGCCCCCTGCCCACTGTGGGCTTCTGGCCTGGGCAGTGGGCTGCTTCTGGGGCTGATGGGGTGCCCAGCCTTAGCCTCTCACTTTCTGTGCCCATGCAGGCAACAGCGGGATGGGCAGGTACCACGGCAAGTTCTCCTTTGACACCTTCTCCCACCACCGCGCCTGCCTGCTTTCCCCCTCAGGCATGGAGATGCTCAGAAAAATCCGCTACCCGCCCTATAGTGAGTGGACCCAGCAAGTGATAAGATGGGTCATGCGCTCCCATAGCTGCACCCTCCTGTGAACATGCTACCTGCCTCCAGCACCCTCCCGACTCCTCCATCCTGCTGCCCATGGCTGCCCAGCCCCTGACCCACCCTGGGCTGTCAGCTGCTGCCCACAGGCTCAGCGGGCCCTGAAAGGCAGTCCAGAAGATCCCACTCCTGGAACATCTTCTAAACCAACTTTCAGCCAGGCAGGACCTCTGGGTGGCTGCTTCAGTCGCTTTCCGTACCCATGTCCCCTCTGCAACCTCTGATTCGATAGGTCTGGTGACGGAGAACCCCTACCACCCAAGGTCCAGCAGATTCTGTGGCTAAAGAGGACTTCTGCTGTCAGAGTTATAAATATGAAGCTGGACTCGGTGGTGCACACTTGTAATCCCAGTACTTGGGAGACTGAGACAGGAGGATCACAGGTTCAAGACCAGCTTCAGCAACTTAGTGAGGTCCTCAGCAACTTAGTAGACCCTGTTTCAAAATAAAAAATAAAAAGGACTGGGGTGTAGTTCGGAGGTAGAATGCCCCTGGGTTCAATCCCCAGTACAAAAATATATATATATAAATAAGATCCCCAAGCCAGGCATGGTGGCACACACTTGTAATCCCAGTACTTGGGAGGCTGAGACGGGAGGATCACAGGTTCATGGCCAGCCTCAGCTACTTAGTGAGGCCCTCTGCAACTTAGTGAGACCCTGTTTCAAAATAAAGAATAAAATATAGGGCTGAGGGTGTAGCTCAGTGGTAGAATGCCCCTGGGTTCAATCCCCAGTACTGCAATAAATAAATAAATAAATAAATAAATAAATAAATAAATAAATAAAACCCCCAACAAAAGCGCTGTCTCTAAGAGCTCCATTCACACTTGGGGATGGATATGTTTGACCTGAAGTGCTCTGATCTTGAACCCACATCTGGCCAACTGGCAGTATTTGCCTGAAAAGTATCACTGACAAGGATTCTGAGGCCTTGTGTGACATCCATAGGAAGAGTGCATGGTTGATTAGTGATGTCTGCTTGGGCACAGATTGGGGTGTGTGCACACGCTGGCCACGTCTGTCATCCCTGCTCTCAGCTCCCAGAAGGGCAACTTCACCTGACATATGGGGAAACTGAGGTCTAAAGACAGGACAGGGCCTCGCTGAATTTAAACAGGAAAGCAGGCGCAGAGCTGAGTGACGGTGGGCTTGACTGAGAAACGTGGGTTGGGGAATTAGTACAGAGAACATCTGGCCCACTGTAACCAGCATCTTTCCCTGTCCTTAGTCCTCACCCTGGGAGGCCACTTCTAGCCCCCCCATCTCATTTTGGTGGGCTCCTCGACCCTTAGAGGCTTGGGAAAACTGAGCTAGTGGCCTGAGGTTGAGGAAATTAAGGGCAGCATGGTCCTCTAACTCCCCTGGGAATCGGGACGTTGTCTCCTACGGGGTTAGGGGGACTCAGAGGAGGTGCTTCCCAGAGACTCACCATGAATGTAGGACAGAGTGAGTCAGGATGTGAAAGGATGGATGGGGGGGGTGATGGATGAATGGGCCGGGTGGCTGGGTGGAGGGGTGGAGGGATGGAGGGGCCGGGTGGCTGGGTGGAGGGGTGGAGGGATGGAGGCGCCGGGTGGCTGGGTGGAGGGATGGAGGGATGGATGAGACAACATGTGGTTGGGCACATGGCAGGTGAGTCGCAGCTGTCCTGCTGCCAGTTAACTTGGAAGTGGTTCCAGGGTCCTAGTGGGATCAGGGCTCAGATTCAGCCATAGACGCTGGTTCCATCATGGCCATTGGCTATAGCCCAAAGTGAATCATTAAGAAAAACAACTGAGACATGAGGATCACAGGTTCAAGGTCAGCTTCAGCAATGTGGCGAGACTCTCAGCATCTTAGCGAGACCCTGCTTCAAAAATAAAATAGGGCTGTGGAGGTAGAACACCCCGGGTTCAATCCCTAGTACCAAACAAACAAATCCTCAAGCCCCCTTCCCCACAAAAAACAGTATAGGTGAGTCCTCCTCCTACTTGGACCCCAGGACACCAGGACAATGGGAAGGAGCAGGCAGGGTCCTGGAGCATGGCATACAGGACCAGGCTGTCCTGAGGGTGATAAAGAGGCAGAGGGTACGGGTGACCCCCAGACTGTGAGACTGCGGGGTGGCCAGGGGGAGGGGTCTGAGAGGTGACACAGGGAGGCCAGGACAGCAGGCCCCCACCATGGTACACACCCCAGAGCCGATGCAGTGATGAAGACAGAGGCTCTGAGGACCAGCACTCTGACCCATTCCCTGATTTGGGGCACCCCGGAAATCCCAGATTCTTGCCTGACACCACATGGGCTATCGAGGCCGGGGAGTCGGGTTCCTGCCGGCTCTGCAGGCAGACCTCAGAGGGTTGTCAGTGTGCTTCAGAAGAATGCTAGGAGAAATGGAACATTCCCTCCGCCTGAATGTAATCCACACCCAGTTAAGAGTCTGTTTGCCAGACAGTGAGATCCTCGAAGGCAGACATAGGCTTGCCGAGGTGTCCCCAGTGCCCAGCCCCAGCTGGCACACGACCGGTATCCCCAGGAAGACCAGTGAATGAATGAAGGAATGAATGAATGAAGTCAGCGTGGGGTGTGTCTGAGAGGTAGGAAGAGCTAGTGCCCTTCTGTCTTGGATGTCTCCTCTACTGCCTCCACTGTCCCTAAAACAGGCCATAAGCCATCTGAGGAGGGGGCCAAGCTGTCCCCATCTGGGTATCCTCAAAACCAGGCCTGAGCCCTAAGAATTAGTGATGTTTGATGACTCTCAAAGTCCTGACTGTAAAGGTCCCTGATCCGGGCACGCTCCGCTGCCCTCGAAGGACTCCCCTTCAACACGCTCAGAATTAAACTCCCGGGGGAGCGGGGCATGGTGATGCACACTTGTAATCCCAGTACTTGGGAGGCTGAGACAGGAGGATCACAGGTTCACGGCCAGCCTCAGCTACTTAGTGAGGCCCTCAGCAATTTAGTGAGACCCTGTTTCAAAAATAAAGAATAAAAAATAGGGCTGGGGGTGTAGCTCGGAGGTAGAATGCCCCTGAGTTCAATCCCCAGTACCACAAACAAACAAACAAACAAACTCCTGGAGGGCCCTCCTGCCCCAGCCTGGCCCTCTCCCTGCCTCTGCCTTCCTGCCAGCTGCCCCACCCCCCAGGAGCCTTCCTGATGCCCCCCAACCCTGCATGCCAGTTGTCACCCTGTCCTATCCCTTTTGCCTTGTCTGCCTAGGAGGCATCTCCTGAATTTGGCCACTTCTCACCCAAGGTGGAGTCACTGTCCTCTCCCATTTCACGGGTCCCTCTCCGGGCTGGCTGCCCTGGGGCGGCTTCCACCTGGCAGCCAGGGTGCCCTGGAGAAATGCAGCCCCAGCTAGGGCTTGTGGTGCATGTCTATAATCCCAGCAACTTGGGAGGCTGAGGCAGGAGGATCGAGAGTTCGAGGCCAACCTGGGCAACTTATCAAGGTCCTGTCTTAAAATAAAAAGTGTTAGGGGTGTAGCTCAGTGGTAGAGTGCTCCTGTGTTCAATCCCCAGTACCACAAAAATAAATAAATAAATAATAATTTAAAAAATTAAAAATAGCTGGGCATGGTGATGTATGCCTGTAATCCCAGTACTTGGGAGGCCGAGACAGGAGGATTTCAGGTTCAAGGTTAGCCTCAGCAATTTAGCAAGGTCCTTAGCAAAACCCTGTTTCAAAAACAAAGCAAAACAAAATAATCATTAAAAATAAAGCCGGTTGTGGTGGCACAAGCTTGTAATCCCAGTACTTGGGGGGCTGAGACAGGAGGATTGCAGGTTCATGGCCAGCCTCAGCTACTCAGTGAGGCCCTCCGCAACTTAGTGAGACCCTGTTTCAAAATAAAGAATAAAAAATAGGACGGGGGATGTAGCTCAGAGGTAGAATGCCCCTGGGCTCAATCCCCAGTTCCACAAAAATAAATAAATAGGGCCGGGCGTGGTGGTGCATGCTTGTAATCCCAGTACTTTGGGAGGCAGAGACCGGAGGATCCAGGTTCGCGGCCAGCCTCAGCTCTCTCTCTCTCTCTCTCTCCCTGTCTCTCTCTCTCTACTTAGTGAGGCCCTCCGCAACTTCGTGAGACCCGGTTT